>PVKC010000562.1:0-63939 GCA_004027635.1 Crocidura indochinensis | reverse complement strand
TATGAACTAAAAATAAACAGAAAATAATTTATATAACATAGATGTTTAATGAAATTTTGATAGAAAATAAAGAGGATGCTCACAATTATTGAATTATTGAAGCTTAATATAAATTCCATAAAATTATTTGAGAAGAATGTACAAAATTTAGAATACCATAGAAACTAACTTGAGAGATTACACATAAACTGTTCTTAAAAGATTGTAAAGAGACAAAATAGCTTCTTCAGTGACTGGATAATGCCTTCTTTCATTTTTTTGTTCATTTTTTAAATTTTAATTATGACAACAAAGATAAAAAGAAAGAGGACAGGGTAAAGTTACAGTGGAAGCACAATCTCCCATGAACAGAATTCTCAGTAGTCCCATCGATGATATCCCAGCCTTGAACTTTCAGCCAAAGAGCATTAAGAAAAACAAAGCTGAACCCATGTACAATACAATTACTTTGTCCCTTAAATCCCCGGTTGTAGTACATACTATTTTTTAGCAACACACAATATAATCTAAAGACATTAGACTTATGTAACTCCTTAAACGTTGAGGGCAAAGTACATTTATCTAGTTACATGCATAGCTTAAGTTAACCCCAATGTTTTAGTGGATTGTTTTTCTTAAGGATTGGAGTCAAGGGAACATAGTAAAAAACGATGTTAGAGTGGTATTTGTTTGCATAGGCCCACCAAAATATAAGGGACATGGAAAGAAAAATTATGGGCTAAATACAAGGAGACCCTACCCCTGAAGTTTCTTGGCACAGGACCGAATCTAGGCTCCAAGCAAACTAGTTTGTCCAATCCAAGTCATCGTCTGTATTGGCAATACACCTTCATTCCTCACATAGTCTCTGTTATTGGTATCATGCTTCTGTATTAAAGATCCTGGGGTCTGCATATCCCATATTGCAGTCAGGATGGTGCAGAGCATCCTCTCGTTTCACCTCACACTGAAGGGGCAATAGAGAGAACCATGTCCCATAGAGCAGGTCATTCTTGTTGACAAGTCTTCTCAGTGTTAACGGAAGTCTCCTTTTAGAAGATCTATGTCAGACCTTTGGTAGTGTCTTTCCTGGTAGAGGGTTGCTTCCAGATGTTGCTATAAAAGACCTTGGATGTTTCGTAGATAGCTTACCTAGTTCTGGCGTGAATGGAGGATGCCCATTCTTCTGAGGCCTGTGTCAGGTCATTATATCAATGTTCAGGGTGTAAGGTATATTGTAATGAGATTTGTGTGTTCCTACCTCTATTAGATAAGAACTTATCTGTATGTATACTGTTTTCCCATTTTAATGTGTCTATGCAAACAAGGATCAATGCCGTGTAGCATTATTGGCGCATATGGAGGCAATGGGAACAAGACCAGCAATCTCCATAACATAGTTCAATCATAGGCAGATAATGCCTTCTTTCATTACCACCTCACTTGAAATTGTTCCACTAGAAATGTTTTTCAAAAGACAGAAAGAACTAATCAGGAATTGTTACTAGTGAGGGTGAATGTAAAACTTAAAAAATATAGATAGCAGAGTTGATAGGGACTTGCTTTGCATATAACTGGCTTTGGTACAATCCCTGAAACTTTATATAGTCTCCCAAGCCTGACAGGAGGATCACTGAGTATTACTAGTTTTAGCCAAATTGCAAACCCAAAATAGTGATCTATCTGGGCTGAACAGATATACAGCAAGAAATACAACAAGAAGTGCATTTGTGTTGTATATGGTGACCCAGATTCAATCACTGGTACCCTAAAATGCAGAAGGATTAATGCCTGAGCAGGAGTAAGCCCTGATGATCCTACTTAGGCCCAACAATAAAATAATGTACTATTTTTTCAAGTTTTTGGAACCTATGTTAACCATTATAAAATTAAAAAAAAAGAAGAAAAGAGGAAGAGGGGATAAGAAAATCTGTAAGATAGCTCTACTAATTATCAGATAATTGCTCACATAAAAAAGACCCACAGAGTGAATCTAATAATCTAGTTTCACAGGTCTTGATGTTAGTTAATTTGATATCAAAGCAAAGAGGATAACACTACAATCCTTGTAAAGAGTTTCTAGGGCCTTTTCTGCTTCTTAGATTTGAGAATTACAAACTTGATTGATGAAATAGATTGATAAGAATTGGGTACTGAAAGTAGATAAAGTTATATGCAAAATTTCCTTTCAGTAACAGTACTGTAAACCATAGTGTGTAAAAGATAAAAGAAAAACGAGGGAAAGCAATAAAATGTTGAAAAAAAATCTGCCATAAAGGCAGGATGGGGTGCATGGGGTGGTAGTTGGATAGAAACTGGAGACATTGATGGTGAGAAATGTGTATTGGTGAAGGGATGACTTTTGGAAAAATTTATGACTGAAAATCAATTATGAAAAATTTTGTTACTTTGTATCTACAGTGAACTTTTTTCTAATTTAAAGTAATAAATAAATTGACCTGTCATAGAATATTTCACTTGTAAAAAGGATTTCACTGCTGACAAGAGATAGAGAGTGGGAGGGACTTCATTAGCTTTTAGTTCTGATGCTAAAGAAAATATCCATTCTCAAATGCAAATTACTTGAGACCTAAAGATGGGAAAGGTCTATCCCCATTGTGAACTGATAACAGAACATCTCTGTTCCATTATGCAGGTCTAAAGAAAGGAATGGTTTATAAACATTTGTTTTTCAGTCAATCAGGAGACAAGGATCCTGCGTTGCCAAGAGACACCTCCAGTGTTGAAATGAAGTAAGAAGACCCATGTTTACATTAACATCCCCATTTGATTTACTGTTTGAATAAGAGAAAGGAGAGGAAGAATCAACCTGCCCAGGGTCCTGATTGGAGTGAACGTAATACAAAAACAAGCTGAATACATAGTCTCTTCTCACATACACACATCAGATTCAAAGAGTAAATTAGGTATTCATACCCCCCAAATCCATTCCTTCCACTGTTTCTCCCTGAGACTTCAGACTACTACTACAGATCCACTAACATAACATGAAAGTAATCTTGTTAGCCATATTAAAATATCTGTGAAAATAGCAGATAAAACTGAAAACAGAATAGGAATACTGTTAGGCCAAAATTGTTTTTTTTTCCAATGGACATTGAATATGAAGCTCTTGTTTTTCATGATATTTCTTGACCATCTTTAACATCATTTGCCATTAGTGTATCTTATGAAAATAAATGAAAAGAGCTGTAGCTTAATGCCTCAATGGAAAATGTGTCTCTATACATACTTCTTATCCTTTTGAAAAAATAAAGATCTGAAAAGGCATATGACAACGAAAGTATTGTGTATCAATGATTTAAGGAAGATGTTCTTAGCATGAGTAGCAATATATTAGAGAAGGAAAGTGACTTTGAGGTAGAGTGTTTATAACAAGGACAAAAAAAGTCTAATATGTCTTTAACATTTTTGCTAAATATTTCATAGATTCATAGTCATCATTTATAAAGAAACAGCAATCCTTTTCATTCATATCTCAGTTTCCTGGAATTAATGAGAATTGGGACAATACAAATAATCAGGAAGCAACTGAAAGTAACATCCTCTTCCACCTCTTCTCAGTATGAAAGGAACTTCATTGGAAACTTCGTAAAATTAGTAAAATGTAATGCCAGTGATTATTTACTTAACTCCCATTTCCTATTGAAAATACAATATATACATATGATATACTTATTAAGATATTATGTATAATGATTGAGTGATTAATTAACTTCTAGCAAATGAATATAAATATTTTTGAATAGTGTCTGATGCTAAAGTCTCAATTATTACTGTGTCCATAGTATGGTTAGGACTTAAGTTGGGAAGATACTGTTAAGAATTTTTTCCAAGATTTACCATGATGTGGGGTCCGGGAGATAGCATGGAGGTAAGGCATTTGCCTTTCATGCAAAAGGTCATCGGTTCGAATCCCGGTGCCCCATATGGTCCCCCGTGCCTGTCAGGAGCAATTTCTGAGCATGGAGTCAGGAGTAACCCCTGAGCACTGCCGGGTGTGACCCAAAAACCAAAAAAAAAAAAAAAAAAAAAAAAAAAGATTTACCATGATGTGAAAAGAGTACCCTTTGCACTCTCTAATCTCTTTTAAAATATTAAAAAGGCAATAAACTAGAATTAGTAAATTATTAACAAATGAATTGACTTCTACATTCTTCTCAAAATTACATACCTCTCAAAATTAAACTGATGTTAATTCCAATATTTTACATTATAATTTTCTAAACTTCAGATCACTTATGGTTTCTTTCTTTCCACAATTTTCAATTTTTTTTTAATTTTATGTAGGCAGGTGAATTAGGTTGAAACAGAAGGTGCTGGTGCAGAGAAGGGTACAATGGTTAAAGATTTGGTGTTGGGACATTGCATATTCAAAATTTAATGATAAATAACTTTGCAATTCATAATAATTCAATAAAAATGTAACTACTTTTTTAAAAACTAAAAAAAGCAATTCCATACAGAGTTATGAAAATAAATGCTTAGAAATAAATTTTATGAAGGAGGTGGAAGATTCATAATAAAAATACATATCACAATTAAAGACAAGATATGATAAGTAAAAAGATAATCTGCATATATGAATGTGAAGACTAAGCAATGTGTGAATTTTACCAAAACCAATGCAGAAATTTAATACAATACTAATTAAACTGCCAGTATAGTTGAGAATATAGTTCAAAAAGACAGAGTGTATACGTAGTATGTGTGAGCCCTTAAATCAATTTACACTGCTGTCTCCTTGAGCACTCCTGGGTAGTTTACCAAACTGCTAGGAAGTAACCAGGCCCAAACATAGAATGATTACTGGTAAATCAATAACCCTGTCCCTACATGTTTGATTCCTGGCATCCTATAATGCCCCCCCCCAACCCTTCTAGGAGTAATTTATGAACACAAAATCAGGAATAATCCCTGAGTGTCACTGAGTGTGACCAAAATAAAAGAACGAATAATCAAAAATAAACAAACATAAAATGATTCGGTCTATAGCAATGGACTGTGTATTTCTGGATGCAGTCTCCATACTTGGTCTTGGCCTAGGCTGAAGAAGCATATTTAATAAAGAAAAAAATGATTCAGAGAGATAATAGAGGATATAAAGCACTTATGCATGTGGCTACTTAGGTTTAAATTTTGTCATCCTATATGCCCCCACCCCCAAATAATTCCAGAGTAACACCTGAGCACTTCTTTGAGTGACATCCAAAAAAACTCTAGAAAGTAGAGAGGTAATACAGCAGCTAGTGTACTTGCCTTACACATATATAGTCAACCCAGTTTGATCCAGGCAGCACATATAGTTTCCTAAGCTCTGTCAAGAGTGATCTCTGAGTACAGAGTAAGCTCTAAGCAAAGTCAGGCATATCTCAAAATAAAACAAAATCTTTGAGAGCAAAAAAGATATTCTTACACTTTTGGTGCTATATTGGTGAAATCTATTGGGAAAATGCTATGAAGTTGCCCTCCGGAGCAAATTTGAATGGCATATAATCCAGCAATCATACTTTTGAGAGTCAATCTTAGCAATGCTAAATATTAACGCATAAGCTACATTCTCCCCAGTACTTATTAAAGCATTATTTATAACAAAACTTATAATAGAAAAATATTGAAACAATAGATTACTGGATAAATATATGATATGATGTCCTACTATTAAACTATTAAAATATGAAAATTTGTGATTTGGAGTAAAAGAAAATGTGCTTCAGGATAATACGCAAAGTAAAATAAGTCATAAGGAAGAAGGCATGCACTTAGTGATTTAATATATGCAAACATTGTTCTATAAATCGAATATTTACATCTTCATATTTTCATTATAATGCATTGATATTTAAATTGCAAATATAGTCTGCATACTTATACATTATACTATGTTATTTCTACTTCCTAATTATTTTTTTACTATAGAACCAATATTATTTCTTTATGCTTACCAAATAACAGACTAATAGACTGTGCCCCCCTACCAGACTATTATCCAAAGATCACCTTACCCTTCCCAAGATCAGTGAGTATATTCACATCATGGCCCTATTTACCATTTCTCAGTTTATAAATAACTTTATTTTCAATTTGGTAAGGCATTATCTTGCATGCAGCCTACCCAGGTTCTAACCATTGATCCACATATGTTTCTAGATCACTTTAAGGATTGATATCCGAGCTTACAGCAGTGCATATCCACACAGCACAGTCAAATGTAGCCATCGAAGTAGATAATAAAAATAGAAGTTAGGGGCTGGAGAGATAGCATGGCGGGAGGGCATGAACTCAGGATAATCCTGTGCTTGATCCCGGAATCCCATATGGTCCTCCCAACCTGCAAGGAGCGATTTCTGAGTGCAGGGCCAGAAGTAACTCCTGAGTGCTATTGGGTATTCCCCCTAAAAAAAAGTTAAAGAATAAACTACTTTAGAACCTTGCATCATTTCTTATAGTTTTTGCATTAACCTCAGAACTTCTCTAATATGTCATCTTTTCCACAAACCTATCCTAAACTATTTTTTTGCTGTTGTTGCTGTTGTTGTTCTTATTCTTGTTTTTTTGTTTTTTTTTATTATCTTTTGATTTTGAGGCCACACCCTATGATGCTTAGGGATTACTCCTGGCTCTGAGCTCAGAAATAGTTCCTGGCTTGGGGGATCATATGGACGCTGGGGATGGAACCAAGGTCCATCTTGGATCAGTCAGGTGCAATACAAACACCCTGCCTCTGTGCTATCACTCCAACCTCATTATCCTTAATTCTTACGCAAATTCACACATGCCCATTTTATTATTGAACATTTCACTTACCCTAGTAAAATATAATTTATCATGTATTTTAATTTCCTGTTTACTTCCTTTAAATTAATAACTCTTTAATATAGCTGGGATCATAGGATACTTATTTTAGCATAGTAAACAGTTTTCTACAATTGCTTTCTATAACCTATGGTTATCAGAAAATATAATAAAGTTAAATTAAATAGCAAGATATCACTCAAACACTTAGAAGAAAAAATAGAAAAAAATATAGGTCAAAGTCTTCATAATGCAATATCACTATTCCCCTCATGATAGCATCTTTCCTGTTGTGAGCAATGGTGATCTTTATTAGGGAGAATAATTTAAAGATGCTTTTATTCGTGCTACTCATCTGGTGAGCTCACCTTCCTGATGTAGTTTTTTTCTGTATATTAGAATGTGTCACAAAACAACCAATATCTAAAAAAATCCCTCCAGGGTCAAAATCCTCCCAGTTTCTTGCCTCCAGAAATATTCCGAGTCATATCTTCCACAATAATGAGTTTTGCTAACTTCAACTATACTGCCATTGTATATCAAATAGAAGAAAAACAGGGGTCTGAGCAATGGTACAGCAGGTAAGGCATTTGCCTTGCAAGTGACTGGCCTGAATTTGATACTCGGCAACTCATTCATAACCCCAAGCCTGGAAAAAGCAACTTCTAAATACAGAGCCAAGAGTAATCCCTGAATGCCAGCAGGTGTGGCCCATAAACAAAAATAAAGAAAACAACCCTATTTTATATAATCAACATAGTAAAAAATAAAGAAGTCAAGAGATTATTTTATACCATTTTAGCCATCATAAAATTATGCAGGGACGTTAAGAGAAATTAAATGGGTCAGAGTTCAGGGTAAATTATTGAAATTTGACATCATGATTACCACCAAAATAATAACATTGATTTTAGATTTATATAAGACAGAAAGGCAAAGTACAATTGAAAAAGAGGAAACAGAAGGAAAAGAGAGAAGAAACGAATGAAATGTTGGTACTATGCTGCCAAGACAGTCATTGTCTAGTAATAAGTGATAGTCTAATAATAACTGAATACATATTATGATAACTGGTAACTGGAAAATATGAATACACATTAAGGAAAGTCTAGGAGCAAAGGGTAAAAGAAATATATTTGTGGTTATTATTTTCCATATATATTCTTTTTTCAGGATGCTCCTATAAAACATTGACATTATAATAAAGAATGATTAAAATGAAGAGAAAACGAAGTGAGATTACTTTGCAGATGCAAGCAGCATGGACTGTTTACCTAAGCTCATGGGAAGAAGCACCAGGAACTGTATTCTTCTACCAAGGCTCACCTTATGAGACTGAGGTGAGGGAAAGACTTTAGGAATGGCCACATCTAGATTAATAACCTATTGTGAGGAGTGTACTAGTATGTATATATGTCCTCCTCTGTAAATTGGTTGTAAATATAATATCTAATTTATTGGTTAATTATAAGGATTCTATAATTCTAAAATGCTGATGCTGGATAGATAGTACAGTGGTAAATATGCTTGCCTTGCATACCAAAAACTAATATTTGATCCATAACACCATATGTGATCCCCAGAGCTACCAAGAGTGATCCCTGAGCATAGGGTCAGGGTGGAGCCTTGAGGCCACCAGATAGGTCCATAAATCAAATAAATAAAAAAATTCTTAATAATTCTTCCCCTGCTGTTAATAGAATTCCTACTTTTATTTTAAAGTTTCCTTTGATGCTTCTATTATCCAAAGCTCATAAGAATAAAATCAAAAGAAAGATTTCACAAAGATTGAAACTGCAGAGATGGCCCAGTGCAGAAGGGAACATTATTTGGGAAGATGCTTAGTCATCATTTCAGAAGGGACTAATGTATATAATCTTGCTTCAGGCTCTGTATCCACACCTACTAAGAGGTGTGGAAAAAGATATAAATTTAGCTGAACATGAACAAAATTTGAGGATGCTTCATGGCATTTAATTACTTCAGTGCTTGTCAGAACTTGTATAATCATGAGCTAAAGTAAAAAGTTAATGTTATGAGAAAATCAAGCAGACATTTATTTTATTATGTTAGTTTTAAAAGATGAGGTAGTTAGACTAGGATAAAAAAAAGGGGAGGTAGTTAAAATTTTCTTACAATTCAAATAGGCCTATTTTCAATTGCCCAGAAGAAACTGACCTTGGAAATAAGTAGGTTTTTATAAAATTGCCTACCATAACTTCAGAGATTTTTGCTTTTCTCCATTCATGATACACAAAACTCTATTATCTAAAAGTGTTTTTAATACTCATTAGTGCATAATGTCCACTAGGGAATAAATAACTCGACCTGCTAACAATTGTTTGTACTTGAGGATTAATGAATGTCATAATCTGTCCATGAATGTAATTTGATAGGCCATACAAGGGAGGGAATGCACCAAGTCACTAGATTTCTGATTGCGAGAACAAATATATATTAAAGGGAAAGGAGAATTTAATCCAGGAGATAGAGTGCAGTAAATATTCACTTTGAATATACCACAATTTCTTTGTTGCTATTGTTTTGTTGTTGTTGTTGTTGTTTTGGTCTTTGGGTCACACCCAGCAGTGCTCAGGGATTACTCCTGGCTCTACACTCAGAAATAGCTCCTAGCAGGCTCAGGGGACCATATGGGATGCCGGGATTCCAACCACCGATCCTCTGCATGCAAGGCAAATGTCTTACCTCCATGCTATCTCTCCGGCCCCTACACCACCATTTCTACAGCAGATTAGGGGTCTCAAATTCGCGGCCTGCGGGCCACAAACATCCCTCAGTACAACATTATTTGGCCCTGCCCTAGAGGAATCTTTTTTTGTTTTGTGTTGTTTTAGTTGTATAGGTCACACACCCCAATGTTCAAGGCTTACTGCTGACTTTGTACTCAAGGATCACCCCGACTTTGCCTCCTGCGGCCCCCAGGTAAATTGAGTTAGTGTGCCAAGGATAAACTCAGCCCAGAGTACTTCATTTTGAGAATGCCTGAAGAAAAATTCCTGAGGCATTTCATATCCCTAAAGATAGAAATAATGCATAAGATAGAGGCAGAGAGAAAAAGAGAGAGAAAGAAAGAGAAGAATTTTTCAATTTTAAAAATAGATTTGAGGGGCTAGAGAAATAGCACAGGGGTTCATTCACTTACTTAGCATGTATCCCACTATGGTTCGATTCCCAGAACCAAAGAATAAAATAGCCAAGCATTGCTGAATATGGGCCAGGAAATTCTAACAACTCAGAACACAAGTAAACTGTCTCTTTAGAGACTTGTACTAAACTGCCAGTCCAATAGGTTAAATATAAATGATTAGGATGAGCTTCAGCAATATTATGTGCAAGAAATGCTCTTCCCCAATAAATTAAATAATCATAAATTTCAGGTCTCACTAAAATGGTGGAGCAAGTAAAGCCTAGCATATTTAATGTCCAAAGTTTAAGTTTAATGTTCAACATGGTCGAGTTACCTCAGTACCATCAGCTGTAGTTCTGGTGACCTCTAAGAACAATAAAGGTGAATAAGTCGCAGTAGTTTTCTTCTCAACCATACTTGGTATGGCCTTCATATCTGTGCTTCTAAATCAATAATAATAACCACCATGTGCACTCACTATGAGGTATTGAGTTACACTGTGTTATAAGCAATACATGAGACAAGGCAGCTGTCTACTTTGCAAATGCAAGGACCTTACATTTTCAATTCTCTGAATGTTTTACAACTCCTATTAAGATCCACATAGAATCTAGAGGCCTCTATACATAGGTGTAATATATCACTAGCTTCTGCATATAAGAAGCAATTTAAAAAACTTTTTAGGAGGACAAGTTTTAAAAATTCAGTTGGTATTTAAAGATGGCCCTTATATAATTATTTATATACATATATAAAATGTGTGAAATTAAAAATGATATCAAAGAAATAATTTGCTTGAGTATTTACTTCTTCAAAGAAATAGCCTGCCTTGATTTCCTGGCTTGTCAAGATTTTCACTGACTGACTCACTTAGATAAGATCAACTTAAGTCACTGAAGGCATATGCATGCTTCTGCATGTTTACAGTACACGTAAGCAATGACATGTCGAAACCCAAATGCCACCAGCTCATAGAGGACACTTTTCTACAACTTATTTTTCTACTAATCACATTTGATGAATCTGTTTTATTGCCTTTATATCAAAATATAATCTAAAATAGTTAACTATTCATTTGTACATTGGTTAGGCACACTAATTTCTCTGTCCCTATATTTACCCAAATACAAATACACTGTAAATTTCTAAAGGGGAGGAGCTCACTTGATTACTGCTGTTTTTGCAGCATCTCGAATTGTAGAGGGGTCTCTATTTAGGGAATAGGTCAAAATAAAGGAACGTTGATCAATCATCCATGTGAAAACCATAATCAAATGTTTAAAATTAGTTAGATGTTCACCTTGATTAGTTCTGTTGACATCATATGCTATGCCTTCCTCTTATAACATTTCAAATATTGGATCAATATCTATACTTATGGTCCTGATTGTCCCTAACAACCCATAAATTAAGTCTTAAAGCATTGGGGCCATTTCCCCAGAGCAGTGGAAATATAAGCTGTCATATTACAAACTGCCTGAAGTTTCCTTTCATTTCTATCAGAACATTGTCAGTGACAGTAATATTTACAGTTTTCACTTTAAAAAATATAGGAATAATGTGATTTTTCAATTATTAATGTCCTCAGGTTGATGATTAGAATTCTGAACACTGCTTTTAGATACTTGGTTAGGCATACATATTTTCCTTTTCCTGCCTTCACACTAGTATATCTTTTGAGTCTTCAGTACATGAGGAACAGACAACTTTTTACTAACTTATTTCTAAACTACTTTTAGTATATGTAAATATTAAGGATTTCCATTCAATTAGTTGCATCTACTCACACAAGACCTTCAGCACTTTAGAGATAGTTCCTTTTTATTTTCTATATATTTTTCTTCATTATTAATTTTTTGGTGTTAGATATTTTCATGTGTAAGAAAAACATTTAATTTTGGTTATATTTTTCAGTTAAATTTTGGTTTTAATTTTCACTTATATAAAAGCTAGGTTGCCTATTTATCAATTTTAATATTTATTTTTGCTTTATGTATTTTTATGTAAGCACCATAGTTACAAAATTAATGATGGTTGGTGAGTTCCCACACCCCCTGAGGCAACAGTGAATGGCACCCACCCTGTGGACCAGATAGGACCTGTAAAGACCTGCACAATGAGAAGAGCACATATCCTATACTCTTCTCTGCAGCCTTGCACATATTCTCTAGTCAAAGAACTTCAGCACAACACATAGAAAACACTACAGTGAAAATGACAAAATAAGGAAATAATATTGAATATAACCATGCTTAGTTCATCAAACTCAACAAGTCAAGCTACCTATATACCTTAATTATAAAATCTTTAGAGAGGACATCTGGAAGATGCTTAAGAACACAATGAAACTATGAAACAACTGAATAAACAAAAAGTATAAATCAAGAAAAATGAAAGTAGAAATGAGAATAATTCAAGCTGAAATGACAGGGCTGAAAAGCATGGTAGATGAAATGTAAACCTCACTGAAAAGCCTTACCAGCAATTTCTGAGCGCATATCCAGGAGTAACTCCTGAGTGTCACTAGGAGTGACAAAAAAACAAACAAACAAAAATTCAGAAATTGAGTTCCCATATGATCCAGCAATACCACTCCTCAGGAAATACCCTTAGAACACAAAAACACAATACACAATACAAAACACAATACAAAAATGCCCTCTTCACTCCTATATTCATTACAGCTCTATTTACAATAGCCAGAATCTGGAAACAACCAAGGTGCCCAATGATAGACGAATGGTTAAAGAAACTGTAGTAGGTCTTATAAAAGTATGCTTTATAGGTAGAGATACCCTGTATTTCCTAGGCCAAGGGAATTTCCTTCCTAACTCCCCAGTGTTTACTATATTTACTATGCAATAGAAAAAAACCTGCTATATCTGGTCCCCCTTTTAAAATTTAATTTATATCTTCACTATAGGGGCTCCTGCATTTTTACATAGAACCTTAATTATTTTGTTTTGCCTCAGACCTTATTTATATGTCTTTCTATAAATTGAGAAAAGAAAAAACTGAATGTGACCTACGGGCCTAGTGGGTGAAAAATGGTCAGACTAAATACCCAAGCCGAAATCAATGACAATAGAATCAAGAGACCCACAACACTGGTGGTGGGAATGGCCCTAATTCACTGTCACTATGTACCTTAAATACAAATGTGAAAAACATTTTAACATTGGTCTCAAAAATAATTTAAAAATAATCAAGAGACCCAAACTATAACAAGCTAAACAAAATGCACCTGTCACACTGGTAGACTTGAGGGGTAAGGGTGCAAGTATGGGATGCATGTTGGGAACTCTGGTGGAGGGAGACAATGCTAGTAGTGGGAATGACCTTAATTCACTGTCTTTATATGCCTGAAATACAACTGTGAAAGATTTGTAATTCACAATGTTCTTTATAAAATAAATTTTAAGAAACTGAGTAGATGTACAAATTGAAATACTCTGCAGCTCTCAGGGAAGATAGATTGATAAAACTGACTTCATGGATGGACATGAAGACTCTTATACTGAGTGAAATAAAGCAGAGGGAAATAGGTAGAATTAGAATAGTATCCCTTATTTGTTGGATTTAAGAGAAATAAAAGACATTATTATAATAATAGACAATAGAGATGAAGGCCAGAAGGATCAGCCTATAATGAAGCTTACCACAAAAATTGGAAAATGCAATTAGAGAAATAGCTACACTAACAATACCATGACAATGATAGAGAGAGATGTGGAGAGAGAGAGATGGAGAGAGAGAGGGAAAGAGAGGGAGAGGGAGAGAGAGAATGACTGTACTGAAGACAATCAGGAGATGGGAGAAGACGGAAATGGGGGACTTGGTGGCAGGAAAATTGCAGTGGTGAAGGGATGTGTACATTTTATAACTGAAACCCAACTATAAATATATTTGTAACCATGGTGCTTAAATAAATGAATTGTCAAATAAATAAATAAATAAATAAATAATATAAGATTTTGACTTGCTTATTAAAATTTGCACCTGTTCTCTCTATTTTTCTTTTGGACTCCAGAACTCTTCTGCTACATTTAGTGGTTTGTTAACCAAACACTAACTCACTCCAAAATAATTTAGATAAAATATAATAGGTGTTTTGTAAACTGATTTCTCATCCCATCCAGGGTAAAAATATAAATGAGTGTCTTATAAGAGCAAAACATATATTCTGATATATTTTAGGATTGATTTGTAAGTATAGTATTTAATTCTGCTTGACCTAGTAAATTATTAGGAAAAATCTCTTAGGGAATCAAAAAACTAAACTTGGTTATAGTGATTTCTACACCTCTTTTTATGAAGTATACTAATCCTTGGTATGTAATAAGAAAATAGATTCTTGCAATAGTTAATATTATGTTGTGCAATAGAGTTACATAGTACCCTGATATTTGAAACAGTCATCTATAAAATTCTAATATGTTGCTTATATGTGAGATTAGCATGCTGACTTAATGGAACAATGTACAATAGATTTAATAAAAGAGGACTTAGTGAAACAAATTGCTCTCTCTAGAGTGGATATATATAATAAAAGTAGTTGAGTTCCTCAACAAGACAATTCCTTTACTTGACATCAACCTCCAAATCATAAAAATCATTAAACTAATATATATGCATATATATTTATTGTATCACTTAGTGCAACAGCCAGTATATGTATACAGCATATAGCCTTAAGTGGTAGCAAAAGAGATTCAAAGAAAAAGTTTTTTAAATTAACATGTCAATTTAATAATATATTTGATGACTCATATATCAGGACAAAGTGGAATTATAAAAATAAAGGGGAGAGACAACATGTACAAATAAACTGCTATACCCTTAATCTTTATAAGATATAAACTGATATACTATTTTGTCAATATATACAAAAAGCATCAATACACTGAACATATTAAAAATATGACACTAATATTGGCCTAAATGATAAATAAATGAAAGTATTAACCAGAACATTATTGCAAGGATATAAAGGATTTTCAAATTTAAAATTATGTAATCAAACTATCAATAATTTGAATGATTGATAAATAACAAAAAACATGTAAAGTTCACTCTAAAATTATTTAAAACTAAATTATATGATAAATGAAGTCTATATTTAATATATAAAATATGTTTTACTTAAATTTTCAAAGACAAAAATAAAACATATCTTCCTTAATTTAATAACCTTATTTAAACACCATGATTACAAACATGATTGTGGTTAGGGTTTCCGTCATGTAAAGAACACTCCCCTTCACCAGTGCAACATTCCCATCACCAATGTCTCAATTCTCCCTTCTCCCCACCCCACCCTCACCTGTACTCTAGACAGGCGTTCTACTTCCTTCATTCATCCACATTGTTATGGTAGTTCTCAATATAGTTATTTCTCTAACTGCACTCATCACTCTTTGTGGTAAGCTTCATGTAGTGATCTGCATCTTCATTGTTTCCAGAGACTGGCTATTGTAAACAGTGCTATAATGAATATAGGTGTGAGAAAGGGATTTTTGTATTGTATTCTTGTGTTTCATTGGTATACCCCTAGGAGTGGTATAGTTAGATCATATTGGAGCTCAATTTCTAGTTTTTGGAGGAATCTCCATATCGCTTTCCATAAAGGTTGGACTAGACGGCATTCCCACCATCAGTTGTATAAGAGTACCTTTCTCTCCATGTCCCAGCCAACACTGCTTGTTCTCATTCTTTGTGATGAGTGCCAATGTCTGTGGTGTGAAATGGTACCTCATAGTTGTTTTGATTTGCATCTCTGCAATTTTTAGTGATGTGGAGCATCTTTTCATGTGCCTTTTGGCCATTTGTATTTCTTTGTCAAAGTGTTCGTTTCTGTTCCCCATTTTTTAGGGTTAGATTTTTTTTCTTGTAAATTTCTGTCAGTGCTTTGTATATTTTGGATATTAGTACCTTACTTATGGGTATTGGTTGAATAATTTCGAACACTCAAGGGGTGGCTCTTGTATTTGGGGCAATGTTTCCTTTGAGGTGCAAAAGCTTCTCAGCTTAATATATTCCCATCTGTTTGTCCCTGCATCCACTTGTTTGGAAAGTGCAGTTTCCTCCTTGAAGATGCCTTTAGTCTCAATGTCCTGAAGTGTTTTACCTATGTGTTTTTCTATATACCCTATCATATCAGGTCTGATATCAAGGTCTTTAATCCATTTGGATTTTACCTTTGTACATGATGTTAGCTGGGGGGGGGGGGTCTATGTTCGCTCTTTTGCAATTGGCTAACCAGGTGTGCCAACACCACTTGTTGAAGAGGCTTTCCATGTTCCACTTAGAGTTTGCCTTAAGGTTCTTTTCCAGTCTCTTCTACTATATGGAGCTGTTCTGCATTTGATCTTCCAGATCACTGATTCTGTCCTCAGCTATTGGTACCCTTCTGTACAGGCTGTCCTTCGAGTTTTTCAGTTAATTACTAATTAGATCTGTTATTTGTTTGGAGTTTTCTGATTTCTGTCTTTGTTTTCTGTTCAGCTAGAGCTATATTTTCTTTGATTTCCATGAAGATACTCCATTATTTTATTCTAAACTCATTATCTGAGAGGTTAATCAGATGGTTGGTATTTTTTGTCATCAGAGCTATCATCTTCTTTCTCTATGCATGGTATTTGCCTGTGAGGTTTACCCATTATACACTTGTAGTGTGTTTTTTTCCTGTGTGTTATGGTGGGGTTCATTCATTAGAAAGAGCACACTGCTGCCAAGTGAAGCGGAGTGACCATGCTCTTCTAGACTCTCTAGGAGAGCAATTTTGCTGGCCTTTCTAGGCCCACTGAGGAGAGGTTTAGGACACAGGAAAGTAGAGAAACATGCACAGGCGACATGAACAATCTCCCCCAATTGGTAATCAAACAGCAGGGACAAGTTCCTCAGGCCTGATGTCACAGACAGAGGCCCTGTCTTTCTGCAATTTATTGGTGATAGCCTATTTTCACTCTAGGACAGTGTCTTCCTTGGCTTTCCTGCCTGGGCAACTCTAGGATAGTGATTTTGCTGGGTCCTTCTTGGCCCACTCAAGAGACATTCAGGACACTGTACAGTAGAGAAACATGTACAGGTGACATAAAGTCTCCACCAATTGGTAATCAAAAACCAGGGGCAGGTTGCTCTGGCCTGAAGTCACAGATGATTCAAAGAAAATTTAAAATGGTTGTGAGCTGATAATCAAGAAACAGAAACCTAGTCAAGTTGAAATTGGGTTTTGCAACGACTGCTTCAAACTTAAGACACAGACTCAATAGCATTTGAATAGTATTCCTGGTTGCCTGAGACTAGAAAAGGCTTATATAAGTAAAGAAAAGGTGTGATCATTCTCATTGCATTTAAGCATACAAATCCAGCTAAAACTCAGGCACATGATAATTGGTGAAGTAATATGTAAATTAGATCAAAGATAATAACTGGTGTTGTTAATAAGAAGTTAGAAACTTCAGTTGGTTTCATCCCTAGGTAGAATCACATTTTGATTCTGCTTGAGCATGCATGAGCATGTCTGGAGCTTGGTTTTCAGTAGACTTCTAACACCTTTTTAATTACATAACCCAAATGATTGGTTTGATGAGCATTTAATTGCATATACACTGTCTGAAAGACTGCACTAAAATTTTTTTTTTTGGTTTTTGGGGCACACCCAGCAGTACTCAGGGGTTACTCCTGGCTCTACTCTCAGAAATCGCTCCTGGCAGGCTCAGGGGACCATATAGGATGCTGGGATTCGAACTGCTGCCTTTTTTGCATGCAAGGCAAATGCATTATCTTCATGCTATCCCTCCAGCCCCTGCACTAAAATTATTAAAGATAGTTAATTCTGGGGACCAAGATAGAAAGAGAATAGAAATAAAGTATTAATTTTTAATACCTGTTGAATCCATGTTTCATGATATGTGCTTTAATTTTTAATTTAATTTTAATTATATAAGTAAAAAATAAAATGTTCCAAATATAAATGTAGTTTGTGCTTACTTCCTTTTTCCAATAGAATTTTGAAGATACTACATGAGCTTAAAATATTACTTTTATTTTAATATGGAATATCAATTTTAACTGTGTATTGAAAGTTAAAATATAGCCATAATGATAGAAAATAGAAATATAGATAAGTAGATAGATGATTGATTGATGATATATAGATGATTGATGATAGATAGATAGATGATAGATAGATAGATAGATAGAAGGATAGACAGATAGATAGATAGATAGATAGATAGATAGATAGATAGATAGATAGATAGATAGATAGATAGTAGATAGATAGGTAGATAGATAGTAGATAGATAGATAGATACAACATGACTTGAGATTCACCCCAGGTAATATCACCACACAAAGAAGCCCTCCCCAAGCACCTCCAGTGTAGACCCTAAGTAGTGGGAGCAGATTTAGTCCCTGCAATTAATAAGCACTAGCAATGAATCATTAATCAGTTGCCAAGAACCTCTAGTGACAAACCAGTACCTTTAAACACCTCTTGTGAGCTTACCCACACACACATAAAAGAAAAGAAAACATTAGTGTAAGGGTTATAAAACTTGAACATACATTATAGGAACTTAGTTCAACTGGGACATAAAAGGGAAAAAGATAATGATTAGAAACTTTTTTTTGGGGGGGTGGGTCGAAGTTGTAGCACAGTAGTAGGGTATTTGCCTTGCAAGTGGCTGATCCAGGATGAAAGCAGGTTCGATTCCCATATAGTTCCCTGAGCCAGGGGCGATTTATGAGTGCAGAGCCAGGAGTCTGAGCACTACCCGGTTTGCCTCCCCTAGAAAAAATTAAAAAAGAAACTTTTTGAATGCTCTTGAAATTTCAGAAAACAGAAAAATAAAATAAGTAAGTTATAAAGAGATAACAAAATAGTAAATAATCCCCCAAATCACCTTTCAATTGTACTTAAGTTGTTTGTTTTCATAATTCCCACAACAAAATAAGAGTTGCATTTCCACGTTGAAAAAACTAACAGAAAACTCTTTTTTATCAATTAACTCTTTTTTTGTTTTTTTGTTTTGTTTTGTTTTGTTTTGTTTGTTTTTTGGGGCCACACCCAGGGGTTACTCCTGGCTATGTGCTCAGAAATCTCTCCTGGATTAGGGAACCAGATGGGACGCCAAGAGATTGAACAGTAGTCTGTTCTAGGTCAGCTGCATTCAAGGCAAACATCCTATTATTTGAGCCATGCTCTGGCCCCATTTATCAATTAACTCTTAAAATTAGACAGTTTTGTGGCTTTTAAACAATACTGAAGACCTTGCATTAATTTTTTTCTCAACATATATACTCACTTCCCAGTACTACTGAAAATAGAGCAATTGGTAGATTTTAAACTAATCATTTCTCTTTACAAAAATATCTGCATTTGCAGATTGATTGATTGGGACACTCACCAATG
The DNA here is from genome assembly GCA_004027635.1 of Crocidura indochinensis. NCBI lineage: Eukaryota > Metazoa > Chordata > Mammalia > Eulipotyphla > Soricidae > Crocidura > Crocidura indochinensis. The sequence continues at coordinate 44,578 of PVKC010000562.1, read as the reverse complement.
GAAGAACAACTGCGCCAAAGAACTAAAGTATGACAACCAGCAATGTTTAATGTTTTTTTCTGCCTTCATTATGTTCACATATTGAAGTAAGACAGAATGTTCTACACTATTTAGTCTAGATTGGTAAGGAAATGATTATTTAAATTGTTTTAAACAAATACTAGGCTATTAAATTTTGTGGAATAAAGAATGTTCATATTCCAAACTTATTCTCTTTACTAATGTTATATATCGCAGTTACTTTAAGCTGTATAAGACACCATCAACATTGTAAGGAATATCTTCATGTCTATATTTATAAATATTAGAAAACTGATCTATTTAAAGTGAATATTGAAGCTATATATCTGTGTGTAGTGTTCTCACTGCAATTGCAAAATATCTTCTGAGGAAATAAGCTCACATATTAAAATCTGGTAGTCCCATATTTCCAATTTACTAGGTTTAAGTAAAGATGACCAGAAAACCATATAAGCATAAACAAATTAAGAAAGATGTGTGCATATTACTCACTTGATATTAAAGAATATTATAATTTACTCCAATAGTTAATATTTTTATAATATTTTTGCCTTGGGCCAGAGTGGTAGGATAGCGGTTAGAGCATTTGTCTTGCAGTTGACCCAGGATGGACTCTGGTTCAATCCTCAATCCCCGAGCAAGGCGTGATTTCTGAGCACAGAGCCAGGAGTCATCCCTGAGTGCCACCGAGTGTCACTCAAAATAAAAAATAAATTAAATTAAATAAAAATAAAATAAAATAAATATTTGCCTTGCCAAATATATTAATATCTTTCAAATCTTAGTCCCTTCTCAAATACTTTCAAATTAAAAATATGGGCCCGGGAGATAGCATGGAGGTAAGGCATTTGCCTTTCATGGAAAAGGTCATCGGTTCGTATCCCGGTGCCCCATATGGTCCCCTGTGCCTGCCAGGAGCAATTTCTGAGCATGGAGCCAGGAGTAACCCCTGAGCACTGCCGGGTGTGACCCAAAAACCACACAAAAAAAAATATATATATATATATAATAAGGACTTGCATGCAATAAGGACTATGTACATATTTGCAAATATAGACTTTTTATTTCAAATTATATATTAAATATTAGACATAATCCAGTGGTTCATTAGAAACAAAGGTTAACTTTGTTCTTTCTAGTCATCATCAATAAATATTTCAAATATATTTGAAAATTAGCTTCTGCCAAACATAATTGGGAAATAAATCTAATATAGAAAAAGATTGGGGCCAGAGCGGTGGCAGTAGTGGTAGGGCATTTGCCTTGTATTTGACTGACCTAGGACAGACTGTGGTTCCATCCCCTGGTGTCCCATATAGTCCCCAAGCCAGGACCCATTTCTGAGCACATAATCAAGAGTAACTCCTGAGCATCACCGGGTGTGCTCTCCCCAAAAATAAGTAAAGCGATATTCAATAAACTTTTTGTAATCCAAAGCATTGATTAGTCATTTAAAAAAATTAGGCACCAAAATGCCTTAGAGGAATAGATTGTTAGTGACTTGTTTGTGTATAAATTCCAACTTCAACATTTGCTGACAAACCACAAAACAATTGAGTCTTCCTTTATGTAGGCACTGATGAGTTAACTTTTAAATTTTTACGATTTATTCAGGAAAACAATGTCAGAGAACTATATGTTCAAATTATTGTGTACACTGAACATGTGAATTACATGATTTATAGTCTTCACAAATAATCATGTAGTATGTGTAAGATTAAATTCTTATTGCAATTGCAATAAAATTAAATTCTTATTGCAATTTAAAAAACTGATGTCTTGAGAACAATAGTTATTATAGTACAGCTAATAAGACATTAGTCAGAATGCATCAGTCCAGGTTTGATCCCAGGTACACATATGGTACCCCTGAGCCTCACCAAAAATGATATTCCCTGATCCGAGGACTAAGAGTTAGGGACAGAGTCAGGACTAAGCAAATCTGGGTATGGTTCCTTCTCAAAAAAAAAATGTCTTTATTTATAAAATTAAAAAGAAAAACTGTGTTTTAAACTAAAGAAAATTGTCTAATGAATCTGTGCTAGCCACAAACCTAGAATATATTTGGCAGGCTATAAATAAAAGTTTACAGGATGTTTACAGGATTGACTTCATCTGCAGGGTCTAGCAGACAATCTCTTCTTTGCCTCTTCTGACTTTGGTGGCTCCTAACATTCCTTGATTTGGAAAAGGGTCACAAGAATCAAATCATGTTTTCTACTTCTTTAGTCAAATAACTCCTCATCACTGTCTTATTAAGATTTAAGTAATTTTATTAGGACCCTTAAATAATCTCCCACCTCAGGATTTTTAATGTAATCATAGTCACAAAAGTTATTTTTGTCCTTTAAATGACATATTCACTGATTGTGATGTGGGTATGCTTAGGGGCTAACATATCATCAAGCACTGTGCTCTATTTTCATTTGATAGAGAAAACTATAAGTCAGAGATATTAACTACGTGTATACATTATTCAGGCTAGCAATCATAATTTAAAACTCCCATTGATTCCTAAAAAGATAAAATTCTTAAAAATAAAATTTTTTAATAAATATTAAATCATTTAAAATAGAATATGTGGCTGAAATCTTTAATTGATAGCTTGAATTTCAAAAATATAAATGGAATTTAATAAAAAACTTAAACATTTATTTATTGAAATGAAAGAATGAAATAAAAGATATTCATGTATTGGAAGGATTAAGACAATTAAAAATCAGCATTATAGCCAAAGCAATCATAATAAAAAGTTCCATAGCATTATTTAAAGATATAAACCACAGGTCTGGAAATGGATAGGTAGGATAAGGCAAGAGATAAATAGGAAACTAGCAAGAAAATTAAAGGAAACTAAGCTTTTTTTTTCTGCTAACCAGAGTTTACATTTATTTCAGACTTAGGAGTCCTGTCTGCAAATTCTACTGGGAATAATTTATCTACTGCTAAAATTAATTTTAAAATCAATATCTTGACAGGTCCCTGCAATCTCCATACTGTCAGTACTAGCATCTGTGTCCTTTCTTCTTCTTGCCTACATATATGCAGGTTTGGAACCTGTGTGTCACAGAGATGGGTGCTGAGCTCCATTGGCTTTTAGGCTTGACACTCATGACCAATGTCACAATCTTAGAATGATATTGTTCAGCCTTGAAGAAATTAGTTCTGGTTGGTACTGGGAACTAGTATCAGTGCTCCCAGATGTGTGATGATCCCTCTAGGGTAATCTGGGACAGTTGATTAAGGATGGACTGCAGTTCAATCCCCCTGTGTCCCATATAGTACTCAAGCCAAGAGCGATTTCTGAGCACACAGTCAAGAGTAACCCCTGAGTGTCACCAGTTTTGGCCCCAAATCAATAAATCAATCAATAAATAAATAAGTACATAAACAAAAAACACCTTCGTAAACCATTGTGTTTATTTAACTACCATGGCTTACAAATTTAAAAAATACAAGATTAAAAGCAACTTATAAGAACGCAAAGTTAAAACTTTGGTTTATAAATATAGAAAGTTTTTTTTAAAGAGATAAGTACAAACTAATATTACTCTTAACCTTTAATCACATTTGCTAATAATTATGTGCCATTACATATGTAATACAGGTAAGTATGTGCTGGAGACAGAGATAGAGATATGCTAAAGATAGGAAGAAGAAAGGAAAATAATAAGCTACCTTTAACACTAGTGATATAGATTGAAAATAGTGGAACATAGTGGAGTATTCCATCATTTTTGTCTTTCCATAGAAGTTGTCCTTCCCTCCAGATGAATCAACTAGCTTGCAGCTTTGATGGATTATAGAGCTGGGCAGATTGCCTGGATCAAGTATATGCCCTAGACACTATGCTGCCTCTCTTTCCCCAGTCACTAGTATCTCTTTCCTAAGGAATTTATTCAAATGCACCAGTCTGTCATCATTGCAATAAACATTCAAAGCTCTCTCAGCACAGCCCTTTTTTTTTTGTTTGTTTTTGTTTTTGTTTTTGGGCCACACCCAGTGACGCTCAGGGATTACTCCTGGCTATGCGCTCAGAAGTCGCCCCTGGCCTGGGGGACCATATGGGGCACGGGGGTTCGAACCGCGATCTGTCCAAGGCTAGCGCTGTAACGCAGGCACCTTACCTCCAGCGCCACCGCCGGGCCCCAACTCGTTTCTTTCTCTAGGAGTTACATATGCAGTCTCTTCAGTTGTATATACAAACACATACTAGCATGGAGACAAAAAAATATTTTACAAACACCCGTCCAAAAGCTATATATTTTCTAAATGTAGTTGTTTTCAAAATATCTTGGCTTGATGCTGTCTATAGTATACCTTCAACCCAGTCATTGGTGCAATGTTCTTTCACATTTGTGAAAAGGAACTGAAGACTTCAAGTTATTTTATTTCCTAATATAATCAGCTCACAGTCTCAGCATATACAAAAAATAATATATACCACAAAAGGACTAATTATGTCAGATTCTCAACTAATATTAGCTTTAATATACTATACTCCTAGAAATTATACTAATTTTAAGGACCTAAGACTTCAATACTAAATATGATCACCCAAATTTCTGAAATTACTTGAGATATATAAAGCAAGTTCAAACTGTGTGGTAAACTGCCCCTTTATACTGACTCATTATTCATTCATTCATCCAGATTCCCTCCTCTGCACATTCATTTTGCTCTTCTAAACTAGTAAAAGAAGTGAAACCTCTGGTAATGACATGGCAGTCCACTTTCAGAAGTTTAAGTAAGTTGTACTACTTTTCTTAGGAATTACAAATAAGACCCATCCAAGTTTTCTTCCATTACTTGCTGAAAATTAGAAAGTATTTTTAAGTCAACAAAACAAAGCCATAAATGAATTCACTGCCTATATCTCAAGCTAACACTCTTAATGACAACTTTCAACTGGCCATGATTTTACTATTTATTTATAAAACAGGAAACACTTTCAAACATTTGTTGGAACATGTGATGTTCCAAGTGCTCTTATGAATTAATTTTTCAGAATGAGATCCAGTGAATAATAATTTCAGCAGTCCACACTGGGAGGCAGGATGCCACAGAGGTAGGGTCTGAGGGACATGCAGGTAGTCAGGGCAATATAAATATTTACAGAGGAGATAATCAGTTGCCTAGGTAAAGCTTTGAGGTAAGTGGCTTTTAACAAGCATTTTTAAAATTGCCTCTGACAGCAACAATCAACAAAGAGGAAGTCTTTTTTTATTAATATCTTTATTTAAACACCTTGTTTACAAACATGATGTGGTTGGGTTTCAGTCAATGTAAAGAACACCACCCCCCTTCACCAGTACAATATAGTTAGTTAGTTAGTTAGTTAGTTAGTTAGTTAGTTAGTTAGTTAGTTAGTTAGTTAGTTATTCTCCTGGGGTTCATCTTTCCAAGCATTTATCTTAGGAACTAATTCAATATCTGATTCCAGAACTTCTAGCTTCCTTTAAAAAAAAAAAGTTTAAGGATTTTAAATAAAACTACTTCAAAAAAAGTTTTGTTCTCTTTATTTGTTAATTTGATTATGTGGTGGAGCTCACCATCACATTGTGGTCAGGGAACCTGATTCCTGACTCTGTACTTGAGATCTGTATCCTAGTGGTTGTAAGGGACCATATGGGTAGCAGGGACCAGGGTCATCTGACCTGGGTCAGATGCAGGCAAAACAAGCTTGTTTTCTAGGCTAAATAGTCTGTACGATAACTTCAGTCCCAGAAAAAGTTTTATTACCATGTTAATGTAACAAGATTGAGTTTGGCATATAAGCAATGAACTTAGTCAGTGATGGAAAAAGCATTCTTTAATTAAAGTGACAGTTACTTTAGTATCTCTGTAGTTATGAGGACATTTTTATACTCTTTAGAATGATTTTCAGAGGGAAACTGACCTAAATATTATGAACTGTGTCTATGCAGTCATGAATAGGGCTCTGAAAGCTTATATTATCATATTCACCTTTAATAGGCAACAACAACTATTGCTTTCAGTTCCCCCTCCATCTCATTATTATGAAGTGATCAAAGATTTGGTTACCTCACTTTTTACTCAGCATTAAACATCTAAAAAGTTAAGCTACTTTCCAATTGTATCATCTCCTGTGAGGAACTGCTCAGCTAGTTGGTTTCCCTGGGGGCTGCTGCCTGCAGCCTGCAGTTACGGTATTCACCTTGGGATGCTGGGGAGCCAACCCAGATTGACCATGTGCAAGGCAAACACCCTACCAACTGTAATCTTTCTCTGACCCTTAAGACATTTTCTGATGTGATACAAAAAATTATTCTTATAGGCAAAATTTGCAATCTCATTGTAAATTGGATTAAAATTCCTCAGAGCTAAAACTATCTTGAAAGAGTAACTCAGCTTTTTTTCTATCGCCTGAGAGAGAGATCACTTGGAACTTTCCAATCTTACTATTAGAAATATAAAATTTACTCTGATTCAAGTGTTTTTTCTTGTTGTAGGAAAAATTTTTTTTTAAAAATGGAACCTGGGGCATCTTCATTTTCAAAACTTAACTGTCGCAAAGAACTGGTTTCCGTTTATAAGGACAGCTGTGACAAAGCACCAAGGTTAAAGAACAATTATTCTTCCTGTTCTGGAGATCTAGGGTTAGATCTAGAGGTTAGCAATGCTTGGATCTTCAGACTACACTGAAAGAAAACCTATCTGTATTCTTGTCGTTTACTGATAAGTTTGTTGTTTTTTGCTTGAATCTTTGGGCCCATTGTCTATCTTTGTGTCATGTTTTTCCCTTTGCATAGAGACTGATCATTAGACCTCAAACCAGTGGCAACATCTTAAGACTTTCTATCCAAAGTTTTATTTACATATAAGGGGATACAGTACAGTCTCTGCCAAATGATCAGGTGATAATTTCTAAATATTCCCAGAGTAAGAATCTTCCAATAAGTATGATCATTTTGTAGGAAACTATAAGTTAATCAACATCCTCTAGGCCTAGTGAAGGAAGTAACTACTACTATAACTTAACAAAGCTTTTTTAACTCAAGATCAGGGGAAGTCCAAAAGGCTGAGTAAAGATTGATCCACTGCCTGGATTCCTAAATGTGAAATGGTTACATGGAGTAAAGCTCTTCTGAGTTCTGCCAGTCTGCAAGAGACTCTTGGAAATAGCAGATAATGGAGAGATTTAAAAACTCATGGGAGGGGGGGGGAGAGATAGCATGGAGGTAAGGTGTTTGCCTTGCATGCAGAAGGATGGTGGTTAGAACCCTGGAATCCCATATGGTTCCCCGAGCCTGCCAGGAGTGATTTCTGAGCATAGAGCCAGGAATAACCCCTGAGTGCTGGTGCTGCTGGTTGTGACCCAAAAATCAAAACAAAAAAAATAAATAAATAAAAGGAAAATGGGAGGCATTAGTTGTGGGAGTATTGCAATGGTGAATGAGGGGTGTCATTTTATAACTGAACCCTAACTACAAATATGTTTGTAACCATGGTGCTTAAATAAAGATATTGATTAAGGAAAATCTCATAAGATTTGTGGGTTTTTTCAAGACCATCTAGTCAGACTTAACTATTAAAAAATATTAAATTAGAAAGTATCATGACAATACTTAAATGTTTTCAACTGTCTAATTCCCTTCACATCCTATCTCCCTTGTATCTTTAAGAACCATGTTTTTAGTGGGTATTTTGTCTCTAAAGTTTTATTTATTTATTTATTTATTTTTGTGGACTATGCCTAGAAATGCTCTGGACTTGCTCCTGGCTTTATTCTCAGTAATTAAATAATTCCTGGTGGGGCTCAGGGATCATATTATATTGGATACCATAGTTAAAGTTCAGATCAACTGAGTACAAGGCAGTACTTATCTGCTCTACTCTCCATTTGGCCTCTGGTAGATTTTTTTTTTTTTGGTTTTTGGGCCACACTTGGTGATGTTCAGGGGTTATTTCTGACTGTACGCTCAAAATCTCTCCTGGCTTGGGGGACCTTATGGGACTCCAGGAAATCGAACCACAGTCTGTCCTAGGTAAGTGCTTGTAAGGTAGATGCCTTACCACTAGTGCCACCACTCCAGTCTCTATATATTATTTTTTATTATTAAAGACAATTTGAAATATATTGGCAATAATCAATAGCATTTGGTATGGAATTTTTTAAGTAAAGATTAAATATTCAAATAATAAAATTATATTAAAATTAATCAATATGAAATACACACAGTAAAGAAGTGACTCTAATGCAAATCTGGGCCATTGTTGGTCGTTGTAGGTAAAGTTTCTGTGGAATTCCAATATGCGTATTATTTACATACTGCCTTTGGTTGGTTTCCACACTATGCCAACAGGGTTAAGTGGTTGCTCCTTGGCCTCAGCATTTTAAATATTTAAATATTGCCCCTTCTTAAAGAAACAAACTTTATTTCCTTTTTTCAAAATGACCTACCTGCTTTAAGAGAAATACTAAAATAGAAATTCCAAGAAATTTATGTATACCAATATCGTAGAACCAAGTCAAGAAATCCCTAAGAAAATGACTTTGAAGCAGAATGAAGACAGGTAGGGAAGGAAAGTACCCTGGCAAATGAGGAGAGTACTATACATATATATACACAATCTAATCATATATGTATATATGTATATATACATATATATAGCAGATGGGAAGAAAAATGGGGTAGGGTTAAGTGCCTCAAACTCACTGGACATATTTATCTATATATGTGAACCACAGACCCAACAACACAAAGTATAAGATCTAAAATACAACAACCATACAAAAAATGTTTGTCAAAGTGGGAGTGTGAGGGAAACTGGGGACATTGTGGAGGGAAGTGACTCTGGTGATGGAATTAGTATTGAAAAATTGCATACCTGAATCTCAACTCTGAAAAACTGAAAATTGGAGTGCTTCTATAATGCTTTTTAAAATTAAAATTAATCTATAGAAAGTATAAGTTGCAAGGTGTTTATAATTCTGTCACACCCTAAATTTTATATAAAGTTGGACGCCTTTATCAAATATTTTGTGGTCAAAGATATTTGATAAAAACTACAGTTAGTAAGAGGCAAAACAATTAAATAAATATAGTCAAGAACCTGTATGACAAAACGCTAATATAAATATAGTAAAAGTATATGCATAGGTGATTTATCAATGATAAAATTTATTCAGAAGAATTTACTTCTTTTACTCTGAATCTTTCTACCTTATTTAGTTTGAGAACTTCCTTGCCTAGTTAATAGTAACTAGCCTTGAGTGCTGTGTAGTTTATAGTGATTCAGATGAACTATGTTAAAATCACTCTCAATATTACATTTGACAAAAAGTTTTTTTACTTTTTACATAACTTCTTGCCCTGTAAAAGGGCTAATAGCACATTTTTTTTAAAATAAGTAATTATAAAAAAGTGTGAAACACTGTCACATATGTCTATGTATTTCTACAAATTAAAAAAAAAAAGTGGATGGAGCCCAGGAGCCAAGCAGTCTCAGGAACATGGAAAAGGAAAAAATAAAAGGTCAAATCTAAATACCCAAGCCAATGTCAATGACAATAGATTCAAGAAACCCAAAAATATAACAAACTAAACAATGGATCTGTTATACTGTCATACTGTCATCTAGAGGACTAGAGGTGGAGGTGTAGAATGCATGCTGGGAACTATGGTGAAGGGAGGTCAACACTGGTGAGAATGGCCCTAATTCACTGTTACTAAATGCCTGAAATACAGTTGTGAAAGACTTGTAATTCACAATGGTCTCAAAAATATTTTAAATAAAAAACAAATATTCTATTATAAAAGCATGAGTCATATAAAACATAAAAATTGTTCTATCTCCCCCCCCCAAAAAAAACAAAAAAAATTGTTCTATCTCATTAATAGACAATGAAATGTAAGTTAAAGCAGCAAAGAGATGCCATTTCAAATCCAAGCAATGAAAAAACTTTAAAAAATAAATAGTGACAAGAATGTGGGAAAACAGGAATTTAATTACAGGTAGATAACCAACTTGTATCTCCATTTATGAAAACAATTTACTAGCAGCTAATCAACTTATTCCATGCATATATATTTTATCACACAAAAATTTTATTTATGGGGTCAGTGAGGTGGCGCTAGAGGTAAGGTGTTTGCCTTGCAAGTGCTAGCCAAGGAAGGACCGCGGTTAGATCCCCCAGCGTCCCATATAGTCCCCCAGAGCCAGGGGCAACTTCTGAGCGCTTAACCAGGAGTAACCCCTGAGCATCAAATGGGTGTGTCCCCCCCCAAAAAAAAGAGAATTTTATTTATGGAAATGTATATAAATAAGTAGGTTCTCAATCAGTTGAAGAAAAATTTAATATTATAATATATGAGCATAAAAAGACTTTAAGATGCTCGTTGCAACCTTTGTAACAGAGAAAAGTGGAAATGCCCTTCATTAAAAGGAAATTGAATAATAGAAATGAGTAATATATTCCAAGAGTCAAATGTATTAACCATTTCTACCGGGATATACCTCCAAAACATAATAATGTGTTAAAGGCTATTACAGTAGTGAGAAACAGTAGCATATCTTTGGTGCAAATTTTTCATTCATTAAACATAAGTTTTTCAAATTAGATAATCAAATTACAAATATTAGCTTAAGTTCAAAATGATCAAAATGTTTCAAAAATATAGAACAGTTACAGATGGAAAGTGTGTCAAAGAGAAAGGGTGAAATATTGCATCTTATTTATAATTTGGGGCCGGGCGGTGGTGCTGAAGGTAAGGTGCCTGCCTTGCCTGCGCTAACCTAGGACGGGCCACGGTTCGATCCCCAGGTTCCCCATATGGTCCCCCGTGCCTGCCAGGAGCGACTTCTGAGTGAATAGCCAGGAGTAAACCCTGAGCGTCACCGGGTGTGGCCCAAAATCCAAAAAAAAAAATTATTTATAATTTAATGGTTATTCCTGAAAACAGAAATATTATAAGTAGATGCAGCAACAGGGCTGGATATAGCATAGAGGGTAGGGCAGTTAGTTGCCTTGCATGCAATTGGTTTTAATTCTATGCAGGCATTACAAATGGTGCCTCAAGTTCCAATAAGAGTGGTCTTTGAGTGCAAAGCCAGGAGTAAACCCTAAGAAATGATGGATGTGACCTCTCTCCCTCCAAATATAAAAAAAAAAGCACAGCTTCAGCAAACACACCAGATGTGCATCCAGGAAAAAATTAACAAGTTGATTTTCCTTCACTTTTTACTTCTTTATCTAACAGACCAGATTGTATTTGCTCACTTCTGCTGGTGTATTTTCTAGAATCCTAACATTTACAATATAGATATTATCTATCTTCTCAGGAAATGCGCGATAACTGGTAATTAATGAGTAGAGTTCTGTAGATCTTACTTATAACCCCAGTTTTAGAAAGCTTTAGAATTTCTGCAACACTAAGGGAAGCTTGCAGCCTCAAAGTGAGGCAGCAGACCAGTTGTGAAGGGATCATACTTTAGGCTCTTCACTTAGACTCTTGGTATGTCCCTTTGTCAATGCCAGAAAGCAGTAATATATAGGTTGTGATAGGTCTTATTGGATGAGTATGAAAATAATGAGCGGGGCCGGGCGGTGGCGCTGAAGGTAAGGTGCCTGCCTTATCGCGCTAGCCTTGGACGGACCGCGGTTCGATCCCCCGTGCCCCATATGGTCCCCCAGGCCAGGCCAGGGGCAACTTCTGAGCGCATAGCCAGGAGTAACCCCTGAGCGTCACTGGGTGTGGCCCAAAAACCAAAAAAAAAAAAAAAAAGAAAATAATGAGCAACAGTCTTAGATTGTATCATGTAATTAAATTAATGTAAGAGAGAAGGAAAAGTTATGAGAAACATAAACCACAATATAATATAGAATTGTTCTATTTAAAGCATTAAACTCAGTTATGTCAAAAATACGTGTTTTTTTATTTTTGAAGTCATATCCAACTGTTCCCAGGGTTTACTGAATATTCAGTTTTTAGCACTAAGCTTAGGGGACCATATTCTGTGCAGGAGATTAAAAATGGTTTGGCTACTGCAAGGTACACATATTGTCTAATGGACTATATTCCCAGCCCCTAGAAATGCAAAAATATTTTTAAAACAATTTCTTTATTTAAGCACAATGGCTACAAACACATTTGTAATTAGGCTTCAGCCATAACATGCACACACCCTTCACAGGTGCATCTTTTCTTCCCCGTTGTTCCCTCATTTCCTCCTCCCCCAACCCTTCTTGTCTTCAAGACAGACAATGTATCTCTGTTGTTATCATGGTAGCTGTTAGTGTAGTTATTTCTCTAACTACACTTATCACTCTTTGTAATAAACTTGTTATCATGGGCTGGTACTTTCAGCCCTCATCTCTGTTGGCTCTAAGTGTTATTATACTGTCTTTTATTTTCCTTAAATCCCACATTTGAGTGAGACTATTTTGTGCTCATCTCTCTCCCTTTGACTTATTTCACTCAGCATAATAGTCTCTAAATCCATTCATATATAAGCAAATTTCATGATGTCATTTCTTCTAACAGCTGCATAGTATTCCATTATATAGATATACCATATTTTCTTTAGTCACTCATCTGTTGTTTGGCATCTGGGTTGTTTCCAGATTGTGGCAATTGTAAATAGTGCTGCTTTGAATATAGGAGAGGCATTATTGTAGTGTACACTCCTAGGCTATATCCTAGGAGTGGTATTTTGGATCCTATGGGAGCTCAATGTCCAGTTTTTTAAGGAATATCCATATTGTTTTCCAAAAAGGTTTTACTAGATGAGAAATTTGAAAACATTTAAATAGCTATGACATGTGCTCCTTAACTGCAAACAAATTATTGTCTTAAAACATAATTGTTTTAACATATATAAAATAGTAAAGATCGAATGAGCAAGTATGCGTCATGAAAAAACTTTGGAGAAACTTCAAATATATGTGATTAGATAAAAATACAAAAGGCCATATGATATATGAATCCATTTGTATGACATTCTAGAAAAGACAAAAGTATAGATACTGAAAAATACAATCAGTGGTTGCCAGGGAGTAAGGATTAAACTGGAAAAAATAAGTGGAACAGGGTACATTTTAAAGTCAGTAAAATTGTATTATATGATATATTAAGATATATTTTGTATATGTAATATAAATTTGTCCAAATTCACAGAATGTGCAATGCCAGACATGGACAATAATATGGAATTTTAATCATAATAATGTGTCAGTGTTGGAGATAATAAGCTATGGACCTTCCAGTGAGAGATATTAAGAGTAAAAGATGATGAATATATGGAAAATGTGTTATTTCCACTCAATTATGCTGTGCATAAACTGAACTGCACTAAAAGATAAAATTTAGATCCCATACACTTGCAGGCATGAGATTTCAAGTTCTATTCTTGGAATTTGCCTACATATGCTGAGACCAACCTGCAGTGCTACTATCTTTTGGGACAGCAGCACAACAATTCGGAATGCTTACAAGCTGCAAAGTGAAGTGTATAAGCCCTGATTCATGCAGCAAATTTGTGATGACTTCCTGAAGAAGCTAGGCATGAATTTCAAAATTAATTAACCAATAGTTTAGGTTGGAGCAATAAGACAGGTAGGGTATTTGACTTACATATAGCAGGCCAGGTTTTATCTTCAGCATCATATATGGTTTCCTGAGCACATCAGGAGTGATTCTAACTACAGATTCTGTAGAAACGTTAAGCAACAACAGGTGTGGCCCTAAAACACAACAAACGAGCAAACAAAAAAATAAATTCAGAGTTAGGAGTAAACCCTAAGAACTACTGGGTTCTTACTGGGTTCAAAAAAAAAAAAAAGAATAAGAAGCTCTTTTGTTACAGATTGTCACTCTTACCTTGCACTTTCCTCAAAAGTTTCTGATCAAGTTAGATTCTCACTCAAAAACCTTTGGCTTGGTTTGCAGATAGATAGTGTGCCTCAGGAAACCAGTTCACTTGCCTGCATGTCACACCATGTAGTAGTAGTCCCTGTTTTTTTTTTCTATAAAATTATTTCTTATGACCATGCAGACAAGATGGTTACAGACAAGAGGGCATGAGTCTCCCTCTCATCTTCCAACCTGCCAGTTTGTCACCAATAAAGTTCTCTTTTGAACTTTAGCTGTGTCTCTTGATGGGCCCTGGAGCAACATTGCAACCAGATTTTTGTAATGACTATGCAAACACCAGGACTAAGGATGTACAAACTCCTGATTTTTGCAACAATAAAAACATCACCAAAAGATAATGCATAAATAAAATAAAAGTAAATAAAATACAATTTTAAGTGTAAAGAAATGAGATAGAAATAGATCTAAATAAAAAAACTTTTTTTCATGTTTTGACCTTTGGTTTCTGAACTATAGAGGGTGGTGCTAAGGTTACCTCTGGCTCTGAGCTCAGGAACAATTCCAATGTAGTGTCAAAGATCAAATGGTATCTACTAAGTGTAAAGTAAGCACCTTAACCCCAGTATTATCTTTTGAACAATAAAAATGAGCTATTAGATAACAGAAAAAAGTAAATAATTTAAGGTTCTTAAACATGAACAATGTAGAGAGATTAAAACACTAATGGAAATTAGAAGAAACCAGAAACATAAAAGAGAGGCAACATGATCTCAAGAAAGAACTAGGACAGTTCCTTGGAACCTATAATGAGGTCCACAAGGAATCCCACCCAGGAAACATTGCTGAGGAGGGGGAATTTGTTCTTTTTTCCAAGAACAAATTTAAAGGACTATTATCCAAAATGTTTGTATGGAAAGAGCAATAAACACTAATCGCAATAAAACTCTTTATATACAGAAATATTTAGTATGCCCGGTCTGACGCCTCCTGGTTAATATTTTGTTAAATACTCAACACAGAGTACAATTTACTTCTTGATTTAAAAAAAAATCCTTTATCCCCCATTCTGTTTTGGTTTGTGGATTTTTGTTGTCATTTCTTCCTAAAGCGCTGTTTCCTCACATTTGCATCTCCCAGCCTTTTTAATGTGATATTCCATTTAAACTGCCTTTTAATTGTACGTGCTGCCTTGGCAGAACATGACTGATGTACTCGCGTTAATTAGGGCTCCAGTCAGCAGCCCGTGCCAGCTGGAAACTGAGAAACAAGCGTAAATTATTCTGTCATCAATCAGCTCGAAAATGTTTGAATCACTAATTAGTTTGCAATTTGGGTGACAGTTTATCTGACGCAGGCGGTGTCAGAAACTTCAGATCTTAGATGAATAATTTGCCAGGAACAAGCACAGGCTCCCTGCTTTTAAATACATGAAGGTTTATCTGCATGTTGAAAGGTGGCTCTGCAGTCTTCATTAACTTCCAACTGGGACTATGTAAATCAGGAATCCCTGTGAGCCTCTTCAGGCTGCGTGGCTTAGCAGATGATAGTTAGCAAAAGAAAACCTCTTTCTTTTCTTTTTTTATTAATAATTCATAAACTGATAGACAAGGATGTTTAAATCTTTAACAGATTTTAAACATCACAATGGTTTAAAAAAAAGGCAATCCCTCCTTTTACATAAAAATTAGTTGTGCTGTATCTTGCTGTTTAACTGATTTATTCTCCTTTGCCATCATGTGACTGGAATGTTAAACCAGGAGTGATTATTAGCCCTTGTCCTTTCAAGAAGGATGATTATTGGGATTTTATTAAATGGCAGTCTTATGTTTCTATTTAAAGAGAAAGACCAGGGTAAGGACAAGAGGAAAAGTAGGAACTAAAACAATAAGGAACAAGATTTGGGGTTTAAAAACATCACAAATATATACTATTTACCAATGTTGGAATGGCCTCCAGTTATTAGTATCAAGGAGCAGGTCTGGATAATAACATCTTACTTTAACTGTTGGAAGAAGGATGTCATCTTTAGGATTATAGTGCAATTTGGAACTGTAGCTCCATTATCCCTGCATTTATAATGTCTACACACTGCTGTGTGCACAGAAGACGAAGGATAAAGAAGTTGTCATCTTCACAATCTGTTTGCAAGAGGTCAAGTCAGGCCAGGCCTGACTTGTCATAGGTTCAGTGAGATAAAAAGTGCAGTGGCATTCATTTTTGTTCGGTCTAGACAGTGAGGAAGAAAAAGATCAGTATAGACTGACTATTCCATATGCTTTCACAGTCAGTTTTGAAGGACAAGTGAAATTGTGGATAATGAAGAGGGAGGACATGGTTCGTGATAATCCTCAAATAAGAGAGAGGAGGAGAGGAAACACCAATAGGAGGAAACTGTAGTAAGTGTAGATTCCAGGGCCAAATTCTGTGCTGAAGTTTCACTACTGAGAAAAGAAATAGTAAGAGAAGCAATGTTAAAAACTTTATGTAACATTTTTTTGCTCTAATTTATTAGAAAGCTTATTTCATCAAAGATTTTCTATAACCACAAAGTCATTCTGGTAATCAAGCTTCATCACAGAATTTAAATTTACCATTTTACCCTAAACACACTCTTCTGTATCCATTAGACAGTCTCTCAATTTTCTGGCTATGTACACTGGTGACTCCAAGGACTACTCAAGGGTTAGGGACTATGTGGTGCTGTTAATCAAACCTCAGGACCCTGCCTGCATAGCATGAGTTTCAGTCTTTGTCTCATCTCCCTATTTAACAAATTAATTTTTTATTTAATAACAAATTTTTTTCAGTTCACTTTTTTTTTTTATTTTGGGAGCCACAACTTTTGAGACTCAGGTGCTCCTCTATGGAATTACTCTCAGTAGCACTCCAGAGATCAGACAGTGCTTTGAAGCAAACCTAGGTCTCTGACATGCAAAGCTTAAACTTCACTCCAGTGAGTTATCTCCCTAGTAATGGTAATTAACTATTAAGCAGGCATCTTCCCCTCCTATCTCTTCATCTCTTACCCAACTCACTCTACACTCCTGCTACAGATTTTTTTTTTTTTTTAGTTTTTGGGTCACACCCGGCAGTGCTCAGTGGTTACTCTTGGCTCCATGCTCAGAAATTACTGCTGGCAGGCACGGGGGACCATATGGGGCACCGGGATTCAAACCGATGACCTTTTGCATGAAAGGCAAACGCCTTACCTCCATGCTATCTCCCGGGACCCCGAGCCCCCTGCTACAGATTTTAAACATATTCTCCAAGCAAAGGTAAATGAAAGGAGAGGAAGAAGAAAGCAATTGATGTTGTAAAAGGAAATTTAAATAACAGAAGATTTTCAATTATTCAGAATTATCATTTAAATCCCAGGCAGGGGCATGATGAGGAAAAAATACCCTGACAAATGAATATTAAGAAACATTCCTAGGGGCCCGGGAGATAGCATGGAGGTAAGGCGTTTGCCTTTCATGCAAAAGGTCATCGGTTCGAATCCCGGTGCCCCATATGGTCCCCCGTGCCTGCCAGGAGCAATTTCTGAGCATGGAGCCAGGAGTAACCCCTGAGCGCTGCCGGGTGTGACCCAAAAACCACAAAAAAAAAAAAAAAGGAAACATTCCATGTTTGAATTTAGGGGTGAAACATTTATCTTGTGGTTGATAAGTCACTCAAAATTTGCAAATAAGGAAGTAATATGAAAAAAATAGTGTCTGTACTTTAAGTGATTCAGCTCTGTGCCTTAATATTGACTCACGTGAAACAGAAAGATCCTAAATAACTTCCTCTCTGATTTGTCAAAATTCTAAATTCAATTAAAAATTTCTTTCATACAAATTTTAGAAAAATATAAAATGTAAAGTTATGAAGTACCCTATAGTCTAGCAAAAATATTTTCGAATCATATATTCAACAAGAAATATAGAGTTCAGCGTATAGAAAGATTATTTACAACTTCAGAAGTTCATTAGAAAATGAGTTAAAAGAATGAATAAATGCTTCACTTAAGATAGATGGCAAATAAAGATATAAAAAGTTGTAATGCATCATTACAAATGCCAATATTCGGCATTTGGTATATACAAATTAAAATCATAATTAATTTTAAATTTTATTGATTGATTGATTGGTTTCTGGGCCACACCGAGTGGTGCTCAGTGGTTACTCCTGGCTCTGCTTCAGAAATCGCCACTGTCAGGCTGGGGGACCCTATCAATAAAATTTAAAATAAAAATAAATAAATAAAATCATAATTAGATATAACATATACATATCTGAAAGCATAATAATCAAAATATGTAGTAACACCAGATGCTGACAAAAAAAAGAAAAATGGGTTTGCTCATACATTTCCAATAGAAACACCAAATGACTGAGATAGCCATTCAGAAATTAGTGTGGCGGTTTCTCATAATATTAAATTTTCAATTACTAAACAACTGTTAAGTACATTCTTGTAGATATACTCCATAGAAATAAAAACTTGTCTTTACACACTAATGTGTATATATGCTTCATTTAAAATAGCCCCAATTAAAATTTATGTGTCCTTCCCTAGGTGATTGATTACATACACTATGCATCCATAGTTTGATGTAGTATTCACAATATAAACCAGCAAATGCTTGATTCACAAAATGTTTTGCATTCTCAAAAAAGTGATAATGAGCAATAAAAATTAATCCTGAATACTTATATTTAACACTGATATATACACTTTTGGTAAGATATATAAATATACATATATATGAAGACTATATTGCTAGATTTCTGAGTGGTAGAGGTCAGAGAGAAAAATAAAATAAATTGGGGCCGGGCGGTGGCGCTGAAGGTAAGGTGCCTGCCTTACTGCGATAGCCTTGGACGACCGCGGTTTGATCCCCCGTGCCCCATATGGTCCCCCAGGCCAGGCCAGGGGAGACTTCTGAGTGCATAGCCAGGAGTAACCCCTGAGCGTCACTGGGTGTGGCCCCAAAACAAAACAAAACAAAAATAAATAAAATAAAATAAATTAAGAAATTAGATTAATAAAGGAAACATAAAGAATATTTTTGATAATGGAATTGCTTTAGTATCATGGGCTTTAAAATGTGAGAAAATTGACAACAGTAATACACACAAATAAATACAAGAAATGTGGGACATCATATTAATATTTGTAGTTGTATCACTGTCAGAATTCTGATTGTAATATGCATTACTTTGCATGATACTACTATTCAAGACAACTACATGAACACTGGATTTTCTCTAAGCTATTTCCTACAACTACATATAGTTTCTCAATCACTTTAAACTTAAAACTTTAACATAGATAGACTAAAACAAAAGTTTTCAGAATCTCTGATTGAAAGATATAAACAAGGTTATTAGAGACCTGTGGATAATTTCTTCTAGCATTTCAGGGGAAGAAAAGGTGTGTATATATGTATAACATATGTATGTATATCATGTACATGAGTGTATATCATGTATATGAGTATATATGTGTATATATGCATATATACATGCACATAGGGATTTAGATTCAGATTGATGGCAGCACTACCATATTCAACATCTAACTCCTAAGGCCATCAATCCAAAATAGATAGAAGGATATCTATATCAATCGTGGATTGAGGTGTAGAGGTACCAAGAACAAGGTACAAAGAACATTTCATACAATCTCTAGTTTCTTCTCAGAATTCTCAAGCAATTCAGACCAACAGCACAGAAACTACTAGGAGCAAAGAACAAATTTAATAGCATGCATATAGAGTTTCTATATAATGCAGAACCTAAAACAAATGGGGACAAACTGAGGTTACATATCTTGAGCTAAGAAAGTAGAAGGGGTTCTTATTCTTCAATGAGTAAGGATGACATGAATAATGACAAGAAGGTGACAAATAAAAAAGATCATAAGCTATGTAACTGATATTTATCCTAATATATTATCCATTAAAATGTTCCCAATTTGAATTCTTCTAAAGTAGTAAAGATAATAACTTTCTCATTAGTGTTCAGTTAACTTCAACTGAAAATGTTCTGCCCAATAAAGTGACATGTCATGGAAAGACCTATTATAGACACATTGAAGGACCCTCTCCAATGCAGGACAGATATGAAGGAGCAACAATTGAGAAATTTTATGAATCAACTTAAAGTGTTTCATATAACTTACTAACTTGCTATACAAGAAAATTCAATAGTGCCCAGGATTTAACTCCAGCAACTTTCAATCCTATATTCCATCAATTACCTCTGAAAAAAATGCAAATAGCCTCTTACCATAAAATATTTAAAACATATATCTAGAATCTTTGAGAAACAGAAGAAAATATAATAAAGCTACTTAGTACAGCCCCAGAAACAACACATCTCTAAATCTTGAAAATATTTTATACTTCAGAGAAATTACATCAGCCATTTATTAAAAAAATTAAATTAGAGAAACAATGTGACTATCTTATAAGCCCACCAGTATCTAATTGATTTTAAGACCCTTTTAGTATAAACCAAGAATTTGGGAGAGCAGACAGGACAAAAATTCCATTTCCATAGAAATATAAGTGAAAAATGCATTGTTTTCAGTAAATTATTCCTGAGTAGAAGCTGGCAGAAAGATCCAGATATATTTAAGATCTATCATAAGATCATTTTATAGTAATGAAACCAAGCTTACCAGGAGAATAGACCTAATCTTGATCACAGTGATCTGATTATACAATAATTCATCCCACCAATGTGCACAATAGTTCAAGTACTTTTCTTCATACTGGGATTACAATATAGAGCAAGATAGAATTATCTTTGCACTGAAATTGGTAATTCTTTTTAAAAGTATATCATTTCAAGTTAAGTATAACAGTTATTTGGTAGACAAAATATATATATATGTATATATATATACATATATATATATATTATTTGGTTTTTGGGTCATACCTGGCAGTGCTCAGAGCTATTCCTGTCTCCTGGCAGAAGTCTCTCCTGGCAGGCTCAGGGGACCATATCGAATGCCTGGATTCGAACCACCTCCTTCTGCATGCAAGGCAAACACCTTACCTCCATGCTATCTCTCCGGCCCTGACAAAATATAATTTATCATGAATACAATTGACAAATTGATTACTGAAGTTGTTTTTAGATTTATATAGGATGACTAGTTAAATAGGTAACTAGACACAATAGTTAACTAGAAGAAAAGGAAAATAATTTTCCTTTTAACTATTTAACTTGTTATTTAACTAGGAGAAGACAAGGAAAAGAATTTGAATTATCTGCATTGAATATTTTTTCTCTAAAGTTGAGAAACTCTGGCAGTAGTAAAGTTTGGGTGAGCACCTCAGATTATAGTCAATATAAATAAATGGGAAGTCTGATAAAAAAAATCTGAATTCCAAATGATGACAAGTTCTGATTCTGAATTTACATTCTAGAATGAATTAGCCATATTGAGGGAAAAATTCACTAGAAGAAAATATTTATTATCAGTCTTTATCCTCCTTTTATTCACTCTTCAAAGTCAATGGGAGAGGAGGATCTGTTTAGTTGTGTATCATTGTTTCTTGAGATACCTTTCCTAAAATCATCGCTAACAATAAACCTGTCCAACTGCTTTCTCTGATCTTTTCATATAGGGGTCCTAAAACATTGATACACTAATATTTACTAATGTAGTAAATTATATCATGCATTTAGAGACTTAAGATTGTTTATTTTTTTCCCAAGATTCTTACTCCTAATGTCACAGTCTACCATGACAAATCTTCTTTCACAGTTGAGTCATTAAATATTGGAAGAGATAGGGAAGATAAAGAATTTTTTTCATGGAAACCCTAAACTTCCCATCAGCATACATTCCATTATTCAAAACTTAATTATGTGCCTACTACATAAAATATTAAGAAAGGCTGATAAAAATATACTTCATTATTGGGCTATATAAGCCATGTATTTAACTCAAAATTAAGAATATTAAAATAAAATAAAAAGAGAATGGATATAAAGACAAGTGGCAAACTCTGTTACACCATTTTCTTTGATCATGATCAGTATTTGTGTAGGATTTTAATGCTGTTTTAACTCGAACTAGTTCAGAAGCACAGTGCCATTTATTTTGAAATATAAAGGAAAATAATATGCTACAAAAGTCTATGATCATTCATTTGATGTGAGCACATTGAGCCTTATAATTTAGCTCTAGAAGTCTGTATACTAAAGGAAATAAAATTATTTCCACTCGTCAGCTCATATTATACACTTGGGAATCTTCTAATCTTGGGGAGGTTTGTCAGAAGCCAGGAAACAGAGAAAGAATTTTTAGCCTAATATTATTTTTAACAGCTGTTAAAAGATGGAAATAGTCATTACTCTGCTTATTTATCCTCCCACTTAACATTGGAGCCTGATAATTTCATCCTTTAATGTAAATTGATAGATCCACTTAAACTCTTTCAACAGTTTCTGACTAACTACAAACTTTAAACAAGTTCTGCAGTTGGGGGGGGGGTGGGATATAAAATCGGTGCCTTGCCAATTTATTATCTACCCTTGGAATCTCAGTTTCACAGAGACTGGGATCCTGACTGGTTCACTTGACTAACCCTTGCTTTCTTTCTCACTGGTGAGACGTTTGCCTTAAATGCCATTTTCCCTGTGAATCAATTCCCTTCTCATAGTTCCTTCCTATTGTATTTCCTCTTTGGCCCTCTTCCCACTACAGCCTTTCAGTAATTTAATCCCTTCATACTTTAAATGAAATCACTCTCCCATTTATCACCCAATTTAATAATTAGGTGCTTGAACTCCAGTCTCTGAAAAGTCAACCAATCTTAAATTCTCCAGATACCCTCTTTCACAAGCTCATGCTCTTTTTCTACAATGTCATACTGAATAAAAAGGGCCAAATCTGTTGAGAAAATATAAACTACTAAATCTTTGTTATATGGCCCTCTGAGTTTTCTGGATTGCCTAGCAATGATTAGTTAGGACTAGAAAATGTCTTCTCTGTCATAGGAAGTGTCTCATATTCCCCATACACTGGGAGGTTGGTTTTGTTTTATGCTATAAACTTCTAAGTCTAAAAAGAAGTCTATTTAAATATTCAGTCTTTTTTTCTTCCTTATTGATAAACACTTTTCTGAATTTTGATCCATAAAGGAAAAATCCCACCTCTGAGCATAAACACAAACTTCGATACAAGTATATCTCTATGCAAAAATCTCACAATTTAAAGGATTGTGTCCCTGCTGATAAGCTCTATAACTCATGCCTTAAGTACTGCTGAGTTGATATCTTGGAATTAATTCTCACTCTATTTTATTCTTTTATTCATCTTGGGACTTCAATCTAAACAAAACCAAAATCGGAGCAATTATTTTCTTTTCAATATCTAGACTGGGCCATCTATTATAAGTGCAAGTATAAATCCAGATATACATATACATATATATATATACATATATATATATTCATCCCCTGAATCTAATTCTAGGCACAGAATGACTCAGGCAAGTTATCTTAGATGTTGGAGCAATATGTTTTGCTAATAGAATTTTTTGGATCATTAAGTAAATAAAACTTCTCACTGATGCCACACATTTTGCTTTAGTTTCATATACATTTTCCTAAGCCTCATTATGACTCTATTCTAATAATAATTACTGTTTTTCCAAACATTTTGACCTTCTGTTTATCTTATTAAGGTTGTTTTATCAAATTCCTTGAGTCTGGTATGGCCCATGACTTGCTGTTGCAATAATGAAGAATAAAAGGCTCTATGTGGCATTTCTGGTAGCCAATCTGTAATTTAACTATGCTCTTATGTGTCAATATGGAGAATCACTCAGCATGAACACCAGAAAAATTATAAGTATAGCATCCATTTAGCATATAGAATATGTAGCATAAAGAAGAAATAAACATCTGTTATACTGAGAAACAAGAATTTGGATGATGTTTATCATCACAGCATATCTTAACTTATCCTGGCTTTGTTAGCTTACCTCCCTTTACTAATGCTCTTCTTTATCTTACATTTAAATAGCTTTTAGCAGGATACATGCTGAGAATTCCCATGGAATAAAAAGATGTCATGATGGAAGAAAAAATACAGACTCAGTAAAATTATATTTAACAAACCAGAGATTTCAGTTCTGCTACCTGACTCCTTCTTAGATTTTTCACTCATGTAACAAGACTTATTTATATAGTCTAGTAGTACTGTGCTTAATTTTCATCAATGTTTTTATTGTGGTATAATTGATACATTACATATGTTTCATATGTACAACATAATGATCTAATACTTTATAAGTTGATCAACAAATAGTTAACAGTCAACACCATATAAAGGCACAAAAAGTACTTTTATGATGAAAATGTTTATGGTCTATTCTCTCATAAACTTTCTTTTTGTGTGTGTGTATGGTTTTTGGGTCACACCTGGCAGCTCTCAGGGACTACTCCTGGCTCTACATTCAGAAATTGTTTCTGGCAGTCTCAGGGGACCATATGGGATGCCAGAATTCAAACCACCATCCTTCTGCTTACAAGGCAAATGCCCTACCTGCATGCTATCTCTCCGGCCCCTCTCATAAACTTTCTTATATGTAAAATAGTACATCACAATTCCCTTAGTCACAAAAATCAAGATATACTAGTAGTTAAGATATATATACATACACATATATTGTATTATGGACTGAATATTTGTATTCCCCAAGTTTATATGTTGAAGCCTTAAATGCCCCTTCCACCATATTGTACCTCTATTTTGGGATGGGATTTCCAAGAAAGTAATAAAAGGTTTAAGAATGCTTCCCAAAGCAAAAGGACATCCTTTCAACCCCACATCTCATGCCCTGGCAAGAAACTACAACCAACACTCCTGCTGACTCATGTTGTGTGGTCCTTCTTCTCACCCGCCTCCCAATGTGGATTATTACCTGATATCAGATTCAGGTCCAGAAGGACACCCAGCGTAAGGACTCTACCTGATTCCTTTCTGCTGCAAATCATTTATTAAACTCAACAAGACCAGGGTGTGTGATGAAAATGTGCCCTGGGGGCCCAGGAGATAGCATGGAGGTAAGGCATTTGCCTTTCATGCAAAAGGTCATCGGTTCGAATCCCGGTGCCCCATATGGTCCCCCGTGCCTGCCAGGAGCAATTTCTGAGCATGGAGCCAGGAGTAACCCCTGAGCACTGCCGGGTGTGACCCAAAAACCACAAAAAAAAAAAAGAAAAGAAAAGAAAAGAAAGAAAATGTGCCCTGGATTTCACCTCCACCAGAATATCTCAAAAGTCTATATTTCCTTTATATGTGTAACACCTCTATAATAATACCTCTTAGTCTGTTTATTCCCAAATTAAGGTAGCCTCTTACATCACTTTTTTCTTCAATTACTTATTTTAAATTTATTTGTTTTTATTTGTTCGATTATATATTTTTTTCTCTTTAACTTCACCTATTTTGGTTCTTTTGCTTGGTATGAAAACCTACAAGAAAAAGACTTGCCTGGGATAAAAGCTCAGGTCAAAATCAGGGTAAAGTGATTGTGTAGCCTGACATTCTTATACCCAAATGCACCAACAATATAATATGGTACCATTTCTTTTTGCAAAGGCATATTAAAAAGGGGGGAAATTTTATGTATAGAAGCAAGCTCTTATTTACTAGGAATAAGAACCCATACATTTTATAATACAGGGCACCTCCCACCCTGAACATGTGTCATGTGGACCCGACTTATATTTCATGCTATCAGACAGGGACCATCCAATCCTGAATTCTAGATCCCAGACATAGAACTGGCACAGTTCCCTGCAACAGCACCAGGAACCAAACTACCCCCAGGAAATTCCTTATCTTATACTACTCTAACACCAACTTGTGCCAGGCTTTTGTGTGTGTGTGTTGTTGATGGTGGTGATGTTATTGTTTTGTTTTTTTGGTTCTTGGTCACACCTGGTAACCCTCAGAGGCCACTGGGTCTACACTCAGAAATTGTTCCTAGCAGGCTATAGGTACCAGATGGTATGCCGGGATATGAACCACCATCCTTCTGCATGGAAGGCAAATGCCCTATCTCTAGGTTAACTCTCTGGTCCAAATTGTGTTTTGATATAGCATCCTGACAATCAGGAAATGGCAACAATTTGATCTAAGAGCAGGCTATCCTATCTAATGACCTAATGGTAAGAGGATATCAGAAGAGATGCCATCCTTTATCTGTGTAAAAACCAAGATCACTAACTACAGAAAAATGACTTTGACAAACATTTGCAGAACTTATCCTGGGACCAATAAGAAAGACCCTAGCCTAAGCTTCTGCCTAGGATTTGTACAATAACCAAGATCTCTAAGTTCAGAGGTCTGGCTTTGACAACTCTGATTGAGCAGAACTTCTGGGAACATAATGAAAGATTCTATCCTAGGCTTCATCCTAAGATCTGTACAAAATCCAAGACCACCAATTACAGAAGACTGATTACAACAACAATGATGGAATAGAATTTCTAGAACCATAAAGATGTTACCCTAGGCTTCATCCTATGACCTGTGCAAATACCAAGATCTCTAGTTACAGAAGTCTGTTTCTATCATACACAACTGAGCAGAAAGTTTCCTGGCACCATAAAAAGACCTTGGGGTATGAAAATGAGTGTGTACAAAGCCTGTAGTTATTTTCATGATAGTATGCTTCAAGAACCACTTATCTCTTAAGCCAAAAAAATTTACCTTTCTAATTTTCCCAATATTAACTGTACTTATTCAAAATAAAAAGGCACAAAACTTTGCCACACCAGCCTACTTTCCTTTTTTCTTTCTTTTCCTTTCTTTATTTTCGTGGTTATTGTTTTGTTATTGTATTTGTTGCTGTGTTGCTTTTTGTGTAGTTGTTGGTTTTGGTTTTTTGTTTGATTTTTGTTTCTTTCTGTTTTTTGTTGTTGTTGTTGCTGTTTTTTGTTTTCTTGTGTGGTTTTTTGTGTTTCTTTCTTGTTTCCCTTCTTTTTTCCCTTTCTTTTTCTAAATTTATATTTATAACCTCTTGATGGACTACCCAGTTTTTGTTTCTTTGATTTTTTTTCTTTTTTCTTTTCTTTTTTATTCTTTTTTTTTTCAAATAGAACCACATAGCTTGACTCATCTTGTTCTGCCTCATAAATTGAGGGGAAAAATAGGTGGTACCAGGACCAAACAGTCATATGAACGTTTAGTAGAAATAAAAAATGATCAGGCTTAAACACCAAACCCAAAGTCAATGACAACAGAATTGATACCCAATCTACAACAAGCTATACACAGAAGGGACTGGTTTTACTAGCAGTCTGAGGGTCAAAGAAGGGGAATGCTGGGAACAGGGGTAGAGGGAAGACAACACTGATTCAATGTCACTATTTACCTTAAGTATTGCTGTGAAAGATTCGTAATTCAAATGGTCACAATAAAATTATTTAAAAAATAAAAAGGTTTAAGAATGAAATAGGGTTGGATTCTAATACAAGGGGATTAATGTTTTTGAAAAGGAAATATCAGAGATCCAGACTTCCTTCACATTTCTCTGTATGTCTTTCTCTCTGTCTCTCTGTCTGTCTCTCTCTCCCCTCTCAGTCTTCTCACATCTGAGAACACAATGAGAAAAGGAGAAGCCAGAAAGAGGATCCTAATCCTGAACCAGCCAGCACCTTGATCATAGATTTTTCCATTCACACTCCTATAAAATAAACTTTTCTACTATTGGTCTCTGGTACTTGATTATGGCAACTGAGCTATTAGACTCAATTGCGATAGTTATATTAGGTATAATAGGATGAGATAGTGGCTAGGTAAAATAAATATTTCTCAGGACCCAAACATTCAGATACAAAGAGCCCATCCTAAGGAAGAGAAGATTTGAATAATCTTTGACATATGTGTAGGTTCTATGAGATTAATAAAATAATTAAGTATGTGTAAGCACTGGGTGAGCTAGAAGACACAGAGGAGAAGATTCAGGAGTCTAGATGCCAAAGCCTTTATGTAATGCACTTAAATTACATTGTATAAATACATTTCTTCACCACAAATATTTACTAAACACCAGTAATGTGCTATGAAATGTTACATGGGAAGATGAATCAGTTAATATATTATTATTAATTCTAAAAAATGTATATGTTGGAGAATAGACCATAGTCTTGTACTACAAACATTGGTTTTCCTTAGCTAGAGTAATTACATCAAAATTTAGCAAACTTTTCATCCATGAAACTGTTCCTGAATCAAAAACAATATATCCTTTATAAAAGAAAATGCTCCATACTATTAATATGTCTTTAACATGAATCTTTAATTATTTTAATGAGTTATCTCTAAATATGCTCATATATATTTGGGAAATCTTAAAAATGATATGTTTAAAGCTTTTATTTTCTCTAACCAGCTTAAGTCTTATAGTTCACAAAAACCCAAATTTGAAGGGTTCCAAGTTCTATCAAATTTAGAGGAATATATGCTTACATAATAGAGGCCTATGCTAGTATAACTAGTTACTGCTCTCTGCAGTAACTTTTAACAATTCTTTGGGTGGGGACCACATCAAGTGATGCTCAGGGGTTACTCCTGACTATGTGCTCAGAATAGCTCCTGGCTTGGGGGACCATATAGAATTCCAGGGGATCGAACCGTAGTCCATCCTAGGCTAGTGTGCACAAGGCAGACGCCTTATTGCCTGTGCCACAACTCCAGCCCCACTTTTAACAATTTTTAAAATTGTCTTATCTCTTTTTTGGGGGTCACACCCTTTGACACCCAGGGTTACTCCTGGCTATATGTTCAGAAATCACTCCTGGCTTGGGGGGACATTATGGAATGCCGGGGATCAAACCGCAGTCTGTCCTAGGCTAGTGCTTGCAAGGCAGACACCTTACCTCTAGTGCTATTTCTCCAGCCCCCAATTGTCTTAACTCTTAAGAAATCCACCAGCAACACAATGTAGCACCACATCTTCCGGCACAGGCATATTAATAATAGGGGAAATCTTACCTGTAAAAACAAGCTCTTATCTACTAGGGATAAGAGTGTATACATTTTACAATACAGGGACATATCCCACCCTGAATGTATGTCATGGGGAACCAACCTAGACTCCAAAGAATTAGGCACCGACCATCTAGCCTTGACTCCTGGATCCCAACATAAAAATGACAGAGTTCTCCACAACAGCCCCAGGAACCAAGTCCCTCCAGCGCATTCATAATACTGCTCTGACACCAACTTAGACCAGCTCTAAACTGGTAACCTGACAATGAGGAAATGGGAACAACTAGATCCAAGAGCAAGTTATCCCTCCTCACCAGTCAACGATAAGACAAACCAGAAGACATGTCAGCCTCTGATCTGTGTATATATTCCTATATAAGATGACTGGTCGTTACAACCAGGACTAAACAGTATGCATCCCGGGAACAACAACAGCAACAAATAGCTCTAACCTAGCTCTCGGTCTTCAATTTGTTCAATAAACAAGATATCTAATTCCAGAGGTCTGACTGAGACAACCGCAAATGAACAGGTCTTCCAGAAACATAATGAAAGACTCTGTCCCAGGCTCCATCCTTGGAGCAACATAATGACCAAGAACACCAACTACAGAAGATGAAGTAAAACGACACTGAAGAAGCAGAACTGCTAGAACCATAAAGAAAGCCTTCATTACAAACTCCATTCCATTAGAAGCTGCACTGTCACCAAAATCTCTAGATACAGAGGGCTGATTTTACCATCCATGATGAAGCAGAAGTCTTCCATACATCACGAAAGCACCGAGGAGAGAGTAAAGGATCAGCAAGGAGTCTATAGTTAACCCCATGACAGTATACTTCAGGGATGGAGAAACCCTGTATCTCCTAGGCCAAGGGAATCCCTCTATAATATCCCCCCAATAGTTACTGTGCCTATGCAGGTGAAAAAGAAAAAAAAACACAAAATAATCATTTTTCCACATATATATTTATTGATTGATTGATTGTTTGACGTCTTTATTTTGGTATAGATATTGAAGTGGATGTCTCCTTTTCTATTTTTATACTATTTTACCTTAGTTTTTCTCCTTCTTTTTGCACTCCAGCATGATATGAATTCAGAATCGAGACTAATGTGTGGTGCTTTCTTAGTAGCTGCAGGGCTCACTGGATATCAAATTTGACGTTTATTTTTGTATTGTTATGGTGTTTCAATTACCTTTCTCATGTCCTCTCTCAAACTGAGGCAGATAGCCACTAGAAGGACTCCACCCATTAATTAATTAATTTTATTTATTTTTTATTATTTTTATTTATTATTATTATTATTATTATTATTATTATTTTGCTTAATCTTTACCCCATTCTATTGCCTTTCTCTCCCTCAAACAAAACCACATTACTCGTTTTATCTAGGTTAGACTCTCAAATAGATGGAGAAACAAGGGAGGATACCAGGACCAAACAGATGTAAGATCACTGATAGTAAGCTGGACAAAGAGGGGACCACCTACTCTAGCAGCCCGTGGGGGGATTATGGGGAATATGGGTTGCAGAAAGTGAAGGGGGAAGGGGGGAGGACAAATTTGGTAGTGAGTATTCCCATGATTAAATGTTAATATGTACCTAAAATACTAATGTGAGAGATATGTAAGCCACTATGATCAAAATTAAAAAATTATATAAAATAAAATTTAAAAAAAAGAAAAAAGAATGAGACAGGAAAGAAAATCTGAGAATCAGATGTGGACTTGCATAGCACCATGGATAGTTCCCCAATGGCAAGCTAGTGAGATTTTGATTGTATCAAATAAACAATATTTCTGTGTTTAAAATAAAAAGGCAATTTACTCAAATTATATGTATGGCATACATTGATAATAAATCTCAGCATTATTTCCTTTTAGCCCTAAAAAATCACTAAAGTACTTCTCTACTCAGTGCTTCCAACAACAAGTTACCACTGACAGAAATAACACTAGCCAGATAATTTACTTTCCTTCTTGGTTCTAGTGGTGACTGAAAACTCTTTTGCCACCGTGATAACTGCCTGTGATCAACTTGCTCTGTCTTCGTCCTTGAGATATTGTTTCCTATACTTTTATTTTGCTTTTGCTAAAAACTTAACCTTGAGTATCCTTACAGTATTATAACAATTTACCTTTCATTTTGATATGCACCATTAATTGACTTCACTTTGTTGACTGCTTTTGTGGCTAGACTTTGTATTAACCTTACTAACTGTCCATATTCAATCTACATGGAAACATATTCAATCTACATGGAAACTTCTAGTAACTTAGCAGTTGAAGTAATCTCTAAGAAATATACACAACTCAATATTTTATACATTTGCAAGTATGAAAATATTGATCTGGTTGGAGGTAGTACTTATTAAGTAGGTACTTAGAACCCTAAATAAGAATTTATAATATAATAAAAATCAATTGCTTCAGACTGCCATAATAAATAGTGAAGAATAATTCTATACTATCTCATAGTCCAAAGTCTAAACATTCAAAAAATGGTGTTAACAGGACAATGCTTCCTTTAAAACATATAGGGGAAATTTTTTCCTTATCTTTTACTAACTTTAGTTAGTTTTCCAGCATTCATTCCTAGAGGTTGCTTTACTTTGACCCCTACCTTTTTGATGTTCTTCCCATGGTGTTCTTCGGGGCCCGGGAGATAGCATGGAGGTAAGGCGTTTACCTTTCATGCAAAAGGTCATTGGTTTGAATCCTGGTGCCCCATATGGTCCCCCGTGCCTGCCAGGAGCAATTTCTGAGCATGGAGCCAGGAGAAACCCCTGAGCACTGCCGAGTGTGACCCAAAAAACCCATGGTGTTCTTCAAACCCAATCTGTGTCTTTTCTTCTGTAAGTAAGACACTGGTTATATCATTTGAAAATTATCCTAATAACTTTATCTAACTTCATTATATCTATAATGGTTATTATAACATAATCACAATTACCAGGGCTAGGATTTCAACATATTTTTGGTGGGACACAATTAAGACCATGGTTCAAGATAATATCACTTCAAATATAGTGCGAATTACTTGTTAGATTTGATCCAGTACCTAAATGATCAAGATGATGTATCAATTTTTTTTTTGTGAGAGGTATATTTCAAGTAGTTCATCTACTTGTGTATCATTCTAAAACATTTCTGGTTGAGTCATTGTGCATCAAGTGACATACTTATTGACTACTCTTCATACACATAATCTTATCCCAAAGGAGTACTTACTAAACTGACAAGGGCTCTAAATAGGGTCCAATTTTTCTACTTTGAACAATATTCTATTTCTTGTCATATAATACACATGAATTAGGATGGTAATAGTAATATTATTAAATTGACTCATTTATGAAATCATGTATAAATTTTGTGGCTTTGTACCTTTATAAAACAACCTACAAAATAAAAAACAATTTTTAAAACCTGAAAATTTTTTGGAAAAGGAAGAGTTTACTGATATCAATTACCTTACCAATATTTTTATATTACTCCCTTTGATATTAATGACATATTCAGAAAATACATATGAACATAGTTCAAACACCAGTAGAAATATCTCTTCAAATGAGTGCCTTTGAATCAGCAATTTTACTGTGAGGAGGAAGACAAGGGCCATTTATTTTCTTGTAAAGGGAACAAAAAGGAGGGAAAGCACTTTATTTGTTAACACGAAAGCTCAAAATGATATGATATCAGTGAGTGGTTCAGTTTATAATAAATAATGAAGAATTTTTATTAATTAATATCTAAAACATTTTAGGTAGACCTATCAATGCAGTTTAGTGATCTGTATAATACTTCCTTTTTTGTTCATATCAGCAATTTCATAGAGCTAGTAATATAAATAATAAAAGCGTAAGGCAATGTCTTTATCTTTTGATATGACTTTCTTCTTATAGTTATTAGTGGAACTAATAGTTCCACTGACATTCCCATTTCATATTTAGTAAGTCTTTACATTAAAATTGATAATGGTAAAATATCTGTATTCACTCACTTTTTTTCCTTTTAACTACCATGACCCTAACATCTATCTTTTTCTTTTTATTATATGTAAATTATTTTTAATTCCTCAGAATGACTTTATTATTTTAAACCTTGTTTATTTTATATTTCTGTATAGATTCTTTCACCACCTATTTTTCCCCAAATCCACTATTAAGCAGAATTGATTAAGCCAAGAAACTATGCTTTCTAGATTCAGCTGTCTTTATCACTTAGTGTTATATTCACAGCAGCATAATATCCCATGATTTTTTTAGTTTTCCTTTCATCAAACCCTGAGAATTATATCCTACATGTGTTATATAATCACTCTGAAATTCTAAATGGAAGATATGTCTTTGTGGTCAATCAGTTCTGGGTCTCCCACATAGGAACTGCTCTGTATAATGTCTTCACACTCACTTCATAGGACTACAGCAAAAATTAAATGAAAGTTTTTGAAAGAATATAACACGCTATGGAAAATAGTATAAATGGATGAATTTGAATAGAAACCAAAAGTTGGGCATTAGGCAGTAGACTAAGTTGTGTTTACTTAGGTTTGACCCAAGTAAAGTTTCTGACATTCAGGCTTTTCTCATTTAGAGATGAATGGTTAATAGATAATAAGGCATAGCAATAAATCAGGTCTATTCAAGTAACTTCATTTTCTCCTTTATTTTGCCTTTTCTTGTCTCTATGTACAATTGGTACATATTAGGTGTGTTCATTTGCTGAAAGTAAATTAAAGTAGAAGAAAAACTGTATGTTGCCCTGTCCAAATTGAATATATTATCTTCACTTGATCTTAGTCAAAAAATGAATATATCGGGGTCGGGCAGTGGCGCTGGAGGTAAGGTGCCTGCGCTAACCTAGGACGGACCGCGGTTCGATCCTCCGGTTCCCCAGATGGTCCCCCGTGCCTGCCAGGAGTGACTTCTGAGTGAATAGCCAGGAGTAACCCCTGAGCGTCACTGGGTGTGGCCCAAAAACCAAAAAAAAACAATTAATAATATATCATGCACAATTCACTAATCTACACATGGATAAAAGTGAAACTATAATATTGATGATACAAAGAAAAATATAAAAAACATTAAAAAGTAACAAGTAATGGGAAAATAATATAAACTACTACTACAGTAGTAGACAACTCAACAAAAATTACAGTATTAAAAAAGCAAAGTTGATTTTGGTGGTGCTTTTTTATCTTCCCATGAACTTCCCCATTGCCACATTCCACCAGTCCTCCCAGAAATTTAATATTCCAATGAAGACCACCCTCTCTGATTTATTCGTAGACATGTTCTTTTTATCAAAAGTTAGCTATATATGTTTCACTCCCTTTGTCAGTATCTAGATAGTAGTTATGCTAAGAAAGAAATTTTTCTGAAAGCTTTTGATATGTTTATGAACCCTCTTTCTCCTCATTCCAACTAATTATTTTTTTTTACCTCTAATACTATGTTACTAATGCTCTGAACTTTGGCTATTTTCTCAGTTACTTTAATTATTGAGAGTTTTGAGGTTTGAGAGCTTGACAGTCTTTCAGTCAGTTGGAGTTTCATTGTGTAAGTAGTTATCGTTTCAGTTGATGTAAAAGTTCAATCTGATGTCAATAGTCTATAAGTAGCAAAAGTCAGCCACTGACTTGAAGCAAAATGTAAAGTTTGAGTTATTTGAGGGCTAGTGAATGTTCTGATAGTGCAGGTGCTATGCACTAAATTGAAGTACAATGATATCCTTTTTAAACTAGGTCAATCACTAGAGATTCAACAGAAGAACTATAACATGTTATGCTTCATGTAATTTTCTTTTTAAATTCCACCTTAAATATATAAATTTTACTCCAAAAAGAGGTATGATATTCTAATATATGCTGACATAGTGTGTCTGATTCTACTTTAGCAACTTTATAAATATTATCCCTTATGACAATTTTAATTGTTTATGTGTGGGTCCAATATGTGTCAGGGTTTTTTTTTTTTTTTGGTTTTTGGGCCACACCCAGTGACACTCAGGGGTTACTCCTGGCTATTCGCTCAGAAGTCGCTCCTGGCAGGCACGGGGGACCATATGGGGAACCGGGGGATTGAACCACGGTCCGTCCTATGTTAGCGCAGGCACCTTATCTCCAGCGCCACTGCCCAGCCCCTTGTGTCAGGTTTTATCTGAAGGACTATTCACAGAATAACTCCTGTGGTACATTTAGTAATTTGGTGACTTAGTACTATTATTAAAATAGTCTCAACTTTATAGAAACAGAAGTAAATAATTATCAAGCTCCAAAGCATATATGTGTTCTCACCTTGTTCTAACAGTACATAGATATATGTCATTATATCTACATTTTGTATAAGAGAAAATTGAATCATATAAAAGCTATATATAATGAACTTCCTTTTATGTTGGATACAAAGATCATAATAGAGCAATGACAAATGGCCGGAAGCATCAAAAACAAATAACTAATCTACAGATCTGAGCTTATGATGGTGGAGGGATGAGGTGGAAGTGGTACTTTAACAATGGTGGAAGAAAGAGAAAATTCTGGAGCCCTAATTAGCTAAATATTTTTTACTTATACATTAAGTGTCACATGCAGAATGGATGAACTCTGGTGTCTAGGCAGTTTTCTCCTATCCATTATGTTCTCAGTATAGAGTGATATAGGAAATATACTAAAAAAAGAATTCTGAGTAATAAATACTAGCAAGACTCCTTGGATTTGACTACTAACAAATTAAATATATAGAAAAATTCATTCTGGGGCAGGAGCAATAACTCAGCAATAGGATATTTGCTTTGCATGCAGCTGACCCAGGATGGACTCGGGTTTGTTCTCTGGCATCCCATATGATCCCCCAAGCCAGGAGTGATACCTGAGTGCATAGCCATGAGTAATCTCTGAGTGTCACCGGGTGTGACTCAACACTCCCCTCCCTAAAGAAAGAAAGAAAAAAAATATCCTGTGTGTCTCTGAATACTGTAGAGGTAGACTAATTGTGAGTCCTCTGAGAATGCTGTAACAGTTTGCAATATAAATCTAAACTTCTTTCAGGATACTGTAAAATATTTCATATGGAACAGTTTTGAATTGGTCCTAACTTCTGTTAAGAACTCTTATTTATGAATTGATGCTAAATCCTTTAAGAGAAATTCTCATTCTCTATAATAAAAAAAATCTTGTACATTCATTCTTAACACCGCCTCATAAAAATAATTTCTGACATCAAAAAATACATTAGGATATATGGTGTTGTAAAAGTAATAAAGAATAAAGACATGATATAGATGATTGTAAAAGTTTTGACCACTTAGGTAAAAATGAATATGTAGATGAGTTAGTTAAAAATGTTAAAGTCGAATAACTTATAGG
Source organism: Crocidura indochinensis (assembly GCA_004027635.1). NCBI lineage: Eukaryota > Metazoa > Chordata > Mammalia > Eulipotyphla > Soricidae > Crocidura > Crocidura indochinensis. The sequence continues at coordinate 8,336 of PVKC010000562.1, read as the reverse complement.
CATTTGACAATTTAATGATTTTTCTCTGAAAAGGCAAGCTTTAAAATATTAAAATTCACTCACTTTTTAAAGACTTGGTATTTACTGAGAAGACTGAAGATAAACTGAGCACATAGTAGGCACTCAGCATGTTAATGTAGGAGAGATAAACTTAGATAGTTAATAGTACAAGAAAGTGCCATCTCTATTTTCTAAGCTAGAAATAAATGTTTTGGCATTCATGTTTTTACTTCCCATGCAAGGAAAATTTTCTTTTGAAATATTTATATCCTTTGATCACTGTTTTTGTAGCCTTTCTTCCCTTTTAAATAATGCTAATACATTATGTAAAAACTACATGCTGTTAAATTTATTTTATTAAAACTGTGATTCTGAGTTCTTTGGGATTTTCTTTTCCAGTAATAAAAATATTAGTAATCTTTAGCTATTCTGAATTTTAAAAAAGCAGTAAATAATCAGTTCATAATCTATTTTTATGTATATTATCTTCACCCAGAATATCAACAAGTAACTAAATAAATGACTTTAAACCAAACCATGGTAACATTGTTTACCATACATTCTATTTACCTATAGAAAGATGACAACCTCCATTGACAAATTGAGGTTGAAACTTAACCTCACTGAATTCTATGTAGAAATTAAATACTTCATTACTGAATAGTCAGAGTAGAAAAGCTCCTGCAGAAATGGAATATATTGGTGAGAAATTGGGAATAGCTGTTGTCAGTAAAGTCTTTAGTAATAACATTTTACAGAAGTCCATAGAAAGAAGTCATTCAAAAGAATTGAGTAAAGTGGGGCAGGAACAATGACTTGAGGGTGAAAAGTAATGGGGTGAATTGGAAGCAACATGCAGAGATCAATTCCAACCACTCTAGATTTCTGAAATGGTCTTCAATGAGTCTGACAAGAAGGAGGTGTAAAGACTAGTAAAATGAAGACATTCTGGCTCTCAAAGGTCACATAGAAGAAGTCTAACAGTAAATTAAGAAAGTAAGCTAAACTTATCAAGTGCTAGTCTACCTACCTCAGCTGTCACACTGAATGGGCTCATTTTATGTACAGTATGTGGGTGAAATAGAGATGGTGGAAAAGTGTCAGAGATATAGCAGAACATCCAGGAAATGTGTGTACAATGAGGATGTAATAGAACTATGGGGCTACATATTTAGCTTGAAAAACCTAAGTCTATCCCAAATTTCTCCAGTTAAGAGATAAATCAATTCAGACTTATATTGTCTGATAATTCTCACTTTTTTCCATAGAAGGAAGTAAAGGTCCAAGGATCATAAAAAGGAGTATTTGTAAATAACTAAAGACTTACAATAAATAAGTTGTTGGTTCGTTGTAAATTTATTGAGAACCTACTATTGCCAAGCATTGGCTTATGTCCTGATGCATAGCAGTATTCAAAAGAGAGATGATCATTCTATTATTCAAATATTGGTTTACTAAAGCAATTACAAACACAATTTAAAAGGGGTTGTAAGATTAGGTAGTTAAAGCTTGAGGGACAAACAAGAAGGAACTCTGAAGCTAATCTTCCAAGAAGAAGTTAAGTTGAGATGATGAGGTGATCAATTCATGATAAAAAGATGTTCCAGAGAAAAATAAAACTCATGTTTTAGGATATTGAAGCTATAGTTTATAATATAATGAGAACTGAAAATTTCCTTCAGTATTTATTGAAATGGAATATACTCAGAGCTCTGGCCAAAGAGGTACCTTGGAACCAAATAATGAAGTATTTTCCAGAATGTTTTAAAAGTTATTTACTTGTATTGTAGAATGTATGAGTTCTTACCCTTAGTAGATAAGAACTTATTTATATACATAAAATCTCCCCTTTTTAGTATGCCTTTGCAAGAAGAAATGGTGCTATATAGTATTGCTGGTGCATTTGGGGGTGAAAGTGTCAGACTCCATCATCTCTGTGCCCAGTTTTTGACCTGAGCTTTTATCCCAGGCAAGGCTTTTTCATGTAGGTTTTTGTACCAAATAGAAGCAAAATGGGGGAAGCTAAGGAAGAGAAGAAAACAAAAACAAGATAATATATATACACACACATACACACACATATAAATGAGTTTAAAAATGTAATTAAGGGAACAAAGTGATGCCAAAGACTATCTTACATTTGGGGATGAAACATATTGAACATATGTCATATGGCCCCAACATAGAGTCCATGTGATTAGACACGACCGTCCAACCCCAAACTCTAGATCCCACACATGGAACTGACACAGTTCTCCACAACAGCTCCAGGAACCAAACTCCCTCTGGGACATTCTTAATATGGTTCTAACACCAACATGTGACAGTTTTGATATGACATCCTGAAATAAGGGAATGGTAACAACTTGATCTAAGAGAAAGTTGTCTTAACTCACCACCTAACAATAAGATGAAATCAGAATACACATCATCCTTTGATCTGTGCAAAAGCCAAGATCGCTAACTACAGAAGACCGACTTTGACAACCATCAACCATGACTAGGCAGAATTTATCCTGGGACAATAAAAAAGACCCTAGTCTAGACTTTAGCCTATGATCTGTACAACAACCATGACCTCATTCCAGAGGTCTGACTGAGATAACTGCTACTAAGCAAAAGTTCCAGAAACATAAAGACTCTGTCCTAGGCTTCATCCTAGGACCAATGCAAAAACCAAGACCACCAACTACAGAAGACAAATTAAAACAACAGTGATGGAACAGAACTTCTAGAACCATAAAGAAAGACTGGATCCTAGATTCCATCCTATGACCTGTGCAGATATTGAGATCTTTAGTTATAGAGGTCTGGTTTTATCATCCACGATTGAGTGGAGAGTTTCCAGACACCACGGAAGGACCTAGGGAAGAGTAAAAGAATATGTACAGAGCCTGTAGTTATTACCATGACAGTATACTTCAAGGGCAGAGAAACCCTGTATCTCTTAGGCCAAGGGAATTCCCTTTCTAATAATCTTCCCAATATTTGCTGTGCCTATGCAAAGAAAAGGAGAACAAATTAAAATTTTTGTTATTGTTATTGTTGTTTGTTTTTGCTTTATTTTGCTTTGTTTTGTTTTTATTTCAGAACTTTAGATATTGTTTGGTTGTTGTATTTATTGCTGTGGTGCTTTTTGGGGTCTGGTTTATTTGTTTGCTTGATTTTTTTAATTTCCTGTATTGATATTGTTTTTCTTCCTTTTTCCCTTTCTTCTCTTAAATTGATATTTATAGCCTCTAGAAGAACTCTTTCCATTTTTTGCTTCTTCTATTTTTGCCCCCACTTTTTTCCTATCAAACAGAACCACATAACTTGTACAATCTTGTTCTGCCTCATAAATTGAGGGGGAAATAATGGAGGATACCAAGACCAAACAGGTGTATGAACCTTGAGTAGAAATAAAAAATTATACGACTTAAACACAAAATATAAAGCCAATGACAACAGAATTGACACCCAATCTACAATAAGCTAGATACAGAGGGAGATCACTTATACTAGCAGTCCGGGTGGCAAAGTAGGGGAGTATGAGATGCATGCTGGGAATAGAGGTGGAGGGAGGACAACATTGATGGTGGGAATATCCCTGATTCATGTTGCTATGACTATGTAAAATATTACTGTAAAATATTTGTAATCCACTTTGGACAAATTAATTATTTAAAAATAAATAAAAGTTATTTACCTTACTGCTGCTTATCATTGAACTGTCAATCTTAGGACATATCTTCCTATACTGCTGCTTATCATTGAACTCTCAATCATAGGACATATCTTCCTATATTGTATTGGACTTGTTGAATTTTAGAGTTGAGAAGAGCCTATTTAGATATAACTCTGGCACATATGGATGAAGGTGGGTGATTCCTCAAACTCTGGTTTTCAATGTTCACTTTTACAAAATGAGTTCTTTTCCTACATTGCATATCTATTTTTAGATTTATAGTGTTTCACACATGGAAAGGAAAGTCATCGGTTTGTGAAGGAGCATTTAGTAAATGGAAACAATGATTCATTCAGATCTCTGTGCTAGTCTCAATATTTTATAATACTGTGAAAATTTTTGGTAACCTTGGTATGAAAGGACAGTGAATACAGAACAGGAGAAGATATAGACAACAAATTGAAAGCCTCCTTGCTAAAACTCCACTAGAAATGCAAATCAGCCCTGAATAGCCCTGCTCCCTCTCTGTAAAACAGGGCCAGTAACACTTGATTTCTCTTTTCCAGGCACGCTCTAAAATGTAATTAGATGCTAGTTATAAAGTACCATGAACTCAGAGCTAAGCAACATATAAATACAAATTATAAAGTTCATAGTCATTTTTGTTCTCTGATTTATTTGCAACTGGCTTATGTAACTCATAACTTTGTCAGTTTCTTCCCCGGTGCCATTGATCTTTCACAAGGAGAGATGGGTTGCTGTCCTTTCTCTCATCTTTGGATGTCTGGGTTTGAATATTACCTACTTTTCTTATCACTAATTTACTTCCTCTAATAGATTTCCTTCATTTTCTACTTCCTTACTTGGGTCAGAGAAGGTTTCAGATGACAGCACAGATACTGTTTGATCTCCCTTTGTATGTTCTTGAACTTTCAACTTAAAATTCTGATGACATCACTGGGGTTTGAATCAAAGCAGGGCCTGTTATTTGAACCTAACATATCTCGATGACTCTCAAAATATTTTTTATTCTGATGGCTTAAAAGAAATTTTTAAGTCACTAAGATGGAGAGAGTGGCCATTTTTAAGGGAAGACACCTTTCTAACTTGTTCAGGTTACTTGTGACCTATTACCAATAAGCCTGCCATTTCTGCTCAGTGTAATTTTCCTTTGTTATTTAGTAAGACATGCTATCTGTAACTTAATTTTTTTCTCTAAGTAGAATAATCTTATATAACTGCTAAGTCCTCTGACAAGATTACATACCCTTTTCTTCAAATTAAATTCATTACTTACATGCCAACTACAAAACAGAATTGAAAGTTATTAATACTTAATAAAGAATTTTGAATTTTAATGAAAACCAACAGTGGAGTTTTTGCAAGGTTGAACTCAGCTATTAATCGCCTAAGTATTTCCAGTGTTTCAAGCAGATACAACTACATGTCAGAATTAGATAAATAGAAAATACACTTTTATTAGGAAAGACAAAATATCAAATAATATTAATTCAATCTAGAAAGTTTAAAAATTACTTAGATGTTTTATATATGTGTGTCATTATATAACTTATTAGTTGGAGTACATTAAATATGAACTACTTCCAGAAAATTAGCATTGGTATTGAGTTCCGGAAAAGGTTACAAAAGTTAAATTGTATCCATAGTAATAATTTTTTACAAAATGTTCCAAAACATATCATTAAAATATTCATATTTACTGTGGCTAATAGAGATATTTATTATTAAATCTCTAATCTTATCTATATTTTAATAAAATATAATTTTACAAGAGTAATTAAAAAATTTCTGCAAGTTTTAATAATAAAATTATATACATAAATATATTTTGACCTTAAGAAAACTTAGGTCTAATGAAGGTTTTTGCAAACATTTTTATTGGTAGCAAGATATAGATGAAATATATATATATATGGAATATGAAGACAAAACTTAACTCGGATTTCAGAATGATTCATGAACTTATCTTAATTATTTTAAACTAAAACAGAGATTTACATTTGTCTTTAACTCTTCCTATCTTGAGAAACTCACAAATATATCACCTGAGGTATGTTCTTTGAAAGTAGCATACTTTTAAAAATGGGGAATATAAAAAAAGAATATAGTATATTACTAAAACTTTGCTCAAAAATGGGATCACATAATCTCATATACAAATCTAAAAGAAAAGACAAATGATCAAAAATGAAAAAGAAAAATTTACAAATGCAAGTATAAGCATTAGCTTGTGTTAAAATATAGAATTTAATATAACTTGATTTTGTTTTGTTTTGGGGACACAATATCCTGGCTATGCACTTAAAAATCGCTCCTGGCTTGGGGTACCATATGGGATGCAGGGAGATCAAACTGTGGTTCATCCTAGATGAGAGCAGGCAAGGCATATATACCTTACTGCTTGCTCCACTGCTCCGGCCCCTTAATATTACTTTTAACAGACATAAACTACATTGAAATTGAAAGAAATAATGGACCGGCTAAATGTAGTTTTGCTTTCCACATGAGAGAGTAATTGTCCATTAAACCTGATCTTAACATTCAGATCTGGTCTGGCAAGTAATACTTTAAAAGTCATGACTGAATCTTAAAGTCAAATTGCAAAAACCTGCCTGAGAAAAAAAAGAAAATGAGCACTCTTCTTAGTGTTTTGTTTTTAAATACAACTACAGTTTGCATTTGGTGTTAAAATGTAGCCACCAAATTAAAGAAATAAGCAGAGAAGTTAGCATAGAGTCATAACTTCCTGGAGCAGAATCCAAAGGCTGCAACTGCTTTAGGAACCAGTAACAAGGCACTTCAAGGCAGAAACCCTTGAAGTGTAATTAACAAATTTCTGGAGTTTCGTTATGAATAAGACTGAAAGTTATAAAAACTCTAGAAGGCACAACTGATAGTAGGTCTGAAACCCTTTATGATTTTCACCTCTGAAAGCTATATCAATTTCTCACAATAAAGTTCAAAGGGCAAATTTCCTCTGGCTTTCCACCAGTGAAAAGAAAATATGACCATTGATTAATTAATTTTTTCTCTTAATAAAGTAGTCTGATTTACAATGCTTTCAATGAGAGATTAGTTCATAAGTTATTTTTATACCTTACTCATTCATCACCAAGGTACTCACATCCCTCCACCAAGATTACAAATGCCACTACCATCCAATACCTTCCTCCTCTATACATTTAATTCTTTACAGGAACTCTATAGTTCTGTTGCCTTTCTCCATTTGTTGCTCATTTGCTGTATATCTTTAAATTCCACAATGAGAGATAGATTCTGACTTACCTCCCTCAACATGATGTCAGTTTGTTCCATTTATGTAGTAAAAAAAATTAGTTATTTTGTCCTTTGTTACAATTGGATAATAGCCTATTGTATATAACAAAGCTTCTTGATTCATTCATCATTGGTTGGCATTTGGGTTATTTCCCTATCTTAGATTCATCACTAAGTGCTATAAGGAAGAGAGGTGTGCATATATTCTCTTGAATTACTGTTGATGAAGGGATTTGGGAAGCTGCCTTTTCTTCTTGACTAGGCATCAAGGTAATTTAGTATCACTATCCTGGACCCACTAGAGTCTGTGACTGTGGCTACCCACCCCATAGTATAGGAATTAGCACCTGCTTACATAAATGTTAAAACCTAAGCACATTCACTGAAGGGGACAGAAAAGCAATCCCTTTCCCTCAGCTAGTCACCAGAGACACAGCCACCAACCTAGTGGCCATACAAACTGAAAATATCTAGACACATTAGAGTATTATTTGTCCCATGCACAATGGGAAAATGTATAACTAGAGTGCTAATTCAGTTACAAAATATCCCATAAAATCTTTGATCAATAAATGAGAGGAACTACAACTTACTGTCACAATTAAATATCATTATAGGGTAATGAAAATAGCCTGAATAGCAGAGGCTTACACAGTAAATATCAGGAATCTAAAACTCCACTGTCAGCACCTATAAAATTCTAATAACAGTGGAAAAGCAGAAGATTTCAGCTATTCTGTTAGAAGGGACAGAGCTCAGGTAAGTCTTCAAGCATTAAAATTCTCAATTTGGATCAGGGGGATTTCGGATCAACATTCTCTGAAATGGCAGTGGAAATTAAGCAATCACTAGAAGATAAATTCAACCAACTTAAGGAATTTATTTATATTATTAAAAAATTTAATTATTAAAATTAAAGAAGCTAAAGAATACAAAAATAAATTAAAATAGCAGAATTTTAAATAGAGAATCTTATCAACAAATTTAAAGACAAAATATAAGATTGTTAACAAAATGGCTAAAGAAAATAGAAGTTAAAAAAATAGAAGAGAGTATAAGTTATGTAATGGAGAACATCGGGGGAAAATCTCCGAATTATGGGAATCCCAGGGGAACAAAAAGAGAAAGAAGAAGAAGAATTGGTAGAAGAATTTCCAAAGTTTCTAGTGGGAGGCTTCTGCACAGATTCCAGAGGATCAAAAACCAAACCAAACACAGTAAGACAGAACATTAAGACATATAGTTATTAAAGTGATAAAAACTGAGGAGATAGACTACTTAAAGCACAGAGAAGAAAAAACACAAATATAGGCAAAATATAAGAATCACAAAAATCTTCCATATGAGGACATTCAATCAAGAAACTGATAGG
>PVKC010000561.1:26347-64104 GCA_004027635.1 Crocidura indochinensis | reverse complement strand
GGCAAAACATTTATGAGACGGTCAGAGGAAAGTAAATGTTGAGTCTGCCTCAATTGGTTAGATCTGATCCAAGTGAAGTTGTTTAGATGAAAGATGTTAAAGATGAAGTAATATTAATGTTTAATGAAAGATGTTAAATAAAGAGTCTGAGGGATTTTAAGTGAGGTTTGTTTCTGCTAATGTGAAAGACTATAGAGGTGAGAGTGAATGCGTTTTGTACATTTGTTCTTGTTTTCAAATGATTTTTTTTCTCTTACTTTTAAATAAAACTGTATCAGTGAAACATGTCACTGGACTTTGCTCCTGTGTGACTCAGGGATTCACTGACAACCCAAGTACCAAATATGTTATTCCCTTTTTTAATTTTTTTTGTTTATTTTTTGGGGGGCACACCCGTTTGATGCTCAGGAGTTTCTCCTGACTAAGCATTCAGAAATCACTCCTGGCTTGGGGGGACAATATGGGACGCCTGGGCATCGAACCACAGTCCATCCTTGACTAGTGCCTGCAAGGCTGATGTCTTACATCTAGTGCCACCATTCTAGCCCTATGTTATTCCATTTCACCATCATTCCAGTGGTAAGGATTAGTAGGTAACTCTATTGGCTGAACCCATCAATTGCATGGGTCTCACACTGCCTGGTCCTCTTGACATCAACATTCTTTTCTCTGCCCCAAGTCAGAGATTCTAGGAACAGGTTTGTTATTCTCATATCTGAGTAACCCTTGCTTTATTGAAAATCTGTTGCAAGTATCTAACTCTTTGACCACCACTTCCTACTGCAGAAATCGTGCATCGGTTAAAGACATTGATCTTTTCAATAATATAGTTAGGGACAGACAGATGGGTGAAATCATCACTATCCATTAAGTGACATTTCTGACCTCCTCTCAGTTCTCACATGAAGTATCATAGGCCTTTCTTATTATCATGTATATGTTCCTGTCCTTTATTCATATCCCTTTCTCTTTCTACTGTTGGTGATATTTTAATTCAACCTGATTTTTGCATAACTTTAAGCTCGTGATGACCAGATAGGAAAACAAAATGAGTGGTTTCCAGCAAAATTGATGACCATAAATATCAAAAGTGCAGAGCAAGCCTCAATGTTTAGCAATTTGATTATGTTTTACTTTCTGTTAGTACATATGTATGTGTATATAATATATATGTTTGTATTTGAGGCATTATATACACATATTTGAAGAAAATACATTGTATTTGTGCAAATAAAACTAGTATAGGCTGTATGTACAGATACACATACATATGGATACATATATGCATATGGTCATATATATGTGCATGTGTCTCCATTGCAAAAATGATTTATCGCTTTTTCAATAAAATTTTGCTCTAGTCATTAGTTTATAACCTAATCTCATATACCAGTGGTCCTCAAACTATGGCCCGCGGGCCACATATTGTATTTGTTCCCGTTTTGTTTCTTCACATCAAAATAAGATGTATGCAGTGTGCATAGGAATTTGTTCGTAATTTTTGTTTTTACTATAATCTGGCCTCCAATGATCTGAGGGACAGTGAACTGGCCCCTGTTTAAAAAGTTTGAGGACCCCTGTCATATACCATTTTAAAAGTAAAAAGCATTGAATAATGTTTTCTTTATTAATAAGTTTACCACCAAATCACCTGTACCTCCATAGCTTCACTGTGACACAAATATTTGTTGATGCATCACTATCTTTGCCAAGATCTTTTTAAGTCTCTTGCTTTGTGTTACTTAGACTTTGTAAAATAACAAACTGACAGCTGGTGGTTTTATTTAAGTATAGTAGTTACATTTGATGCAATAAATAGAACAAAGTATAATCCAATGTAAATGTTTTTTTCAATGTTCAATTAGGTATTCAATTGACAGAAACACAGACTTGGAGAGATACTTCAATATTGATGCCAACAGTGGAGTTATTACCACTGCCAAATCTTTGGATCGAGAAACAAATGCTGTTCACAATATAACAGTCCTTGCGATGGAGAGCCGTAAGTTGTAAGGCTTAAATGGCAACAGAAACATTAAGAGTGGAGAATGGGTTGTCTGAGGTGCCTTGTATTTTGTGTGACTGAAGCAAAGAAATAAATCTCTAATTTCAAGTTGTGAAATATATTTATGGTATCAAATTTTAATGTTGAATCTTTAGAAAAGAGGCCTACAAGTAACAGTCCTGATGTATCTCTCTTAATTCATGTTGACATTTTTATTAGAATTTTATAAGCTGACTTTATGCTGAGAAAGGATTGGGAAGATAGTTTGTGGAAATTAATAACCAATATCCAAAACTCTCATATTTCTGATAGTGAAATAAATTTATTCTCTAATATGAAAATACTAAGATAAAATAATAACAATCTTGGCATATATTAAATATTATATATTTTTATACAAATAACTACTCTGAGAAGACAGAGCTATAGGCCTCTTAGTCACTGTTTTTTCTTATGAGAGTCTAAAAGGTTCTAATATTCATTCTAACTTTCTGCTTTATTATTAACTTTATTATTAACTCATTGTGATATTTGGGCTAGATATTCAATAGCTGCTCTAAAGTGTATGTACATGGTTCTAGATTATATTTAAGGCTTGTTCATATTTTTTGTTATACTTATGCTTTCACTAGGTAAACCCCTTGGGTAAATTCTCAATTTTATTATTTTGTTGGGCTGCACACTCAATAATTGTCAGGGTTGACTCATGACTCTGAACCTAGGAACTCCACCTTGTCTGGCTTAGGGGGATAATCCAACTGTGGTGAAGTTCAAACCTGGTTTGGCTGCTTGAAAGGCCAGCAAGCTGCCACTGTACTATCTCTCTGACCCCCGACTCTACTGATGGTTAATGTCTCCTAAAAATAAAAGACAGTTTGATACTAGTTTTAGGATGAGGGAAAATAACACGTTCTTTCTTCTCTCTTAGAGAATCCATCCCAAATTGGCAGAGGTTACGTGGCCATCACCATCCTGGACATTAATGACAATGCCCCAGAATTTGCCATGGACTATGAGACCACAGTATGTGAGAATGCACAGCCGGGACAGGTGAGGGATCTGCCCAGTACACATTACAGACCCCTCTACCATGACCCATATTCCAAGTGTTTGGTGACTTTAAATCTCTCCAGCAGCAATAGCCTTTGAAACTCTGCCAGTTTTAAGATAAACTATAATCAGCATGTTTCTGCAAAATCAACACTTTGATGTGTAGCATAAACTAATACTAAAGGGACTTTGAAATTCGGGATTTAATTGGGATGATGAAAATTATCAGGGAAAGAACATGACTAAGGTATAGACCCCTATAAGGGTTTAGAGCCTTTTGAGGAGAAATCAAGCATAGCAGGCAAGGTTATAGCTGTTTCCCACCTTGGGCTTAAGCACCTTGAAGAACTAAGAATAGAGGGAAGTTTCATCTTGCTGGAGTTTGTTTTCCTCATCTTTATTGCTCAGTGTCTTGTAATGTGCGCTTGGATGGTTTAATCAGTTGGCAAAGCTTCCTGCTGAGGTTTACAAAAGTAAAATCACACAGGAATTTTGAGTAGGATGTGATTTGTTTCAGAGCCCTTTTTAGACTAAGGTTATAGAAAGACAGGCACTGCTTCCTCTCATTCTGGGAACCAGAATTTCTTAGAAGCACAGCATTGATGGTGTGGCCCCAGAAAACAGCAGACCCTCTACACCTCACCCAAACCTCACATCTGACATTTCCTATTCACAGGTGATCCAGAAAATCAGTGCAGTCGATAAAGATGAACCATCCAATGGCCACCAGTTTTATTTCAGCTTAACCACGGAAGCAACCAATAACCATAACTTTTCATTAAAAGATAACAAAGGTGCGTATCATTACTACTACATGCAGAAGCAATAGATAGCAAATCTCCAAGTAAGGCCTTTCTTTTACACAAGAATGCTGATTGTGAAGGTTTTTTTTTTAAATAAAAGCAAGGACATTAATTAAAAGGGCAATGAGCCCCTCAAGTAATTTTTAGCTATGGATTTGCTGTCAGGATGAAGAAGCTGAGGCTTAAATCATTTAGGCTTCAAGCCAAATAGGGGTGGGAAATCAGATCCATCTCTCTCTCTCTCTCTCTCTCTCTCTCTTTATCTCTTTTCTCTCACTGTGATTTTCTCTTAAAGACATCTGTATACTTATTTATATACACCAAGGTGCTTACCTATATTATCTAACTGGTTGAGAACCAGCTAAATGCCGATTGAGCATAACACTACATAGGTATATCTAAAGATATATGGAAAACTGCTGATATTTTTATATTTCAACCTAGACTACATCAACTTTGATTTACTATTTTTAATGTCAAGATGAGTTTTTTAATTTGTCAAAATATACAAATGTTCATTTTATTATATATGAAGGTAAAATATACAGGATGTTTTTATATTATGTACTTGAATAAAGAAAGATTAAATAGGGACTAGATAGTTGATACAAAGGGTAGTGTTTTTCTTTGGATATAGTTAACCAAAGTTCAAACCCAGAACCCCATACATTCAACCAATACCCATCAGGACTGATTCTTGAGGGCTGAACAAAAAAAAGCCCGGAACACCACTGCTATGGCCCCAAAACACAACAAATAGAAACATAAACCACAAATTTCCTGTAGCTCAAATTCCATCTCTTTGCTTCTGTTCTATCTCTTCAATATCATTAAAAATAACTTTTACAAGTATTGCTAAGTAGATTCTGGTTTTGCTTAAATAAATGTTTTTAAATGTATATGCAGAGGAGCTGGATCCATAGTAAGTACATTGGTTTGAGCATTTGCCTAGTACATGACTGTCCTGGGATCCATCCATCCCACAATATGTGGGATTCACACCACATATTGTTCTTTGAGGACCACTAGGAGTAATTCCTGAGTGCTGAATTAGGAATAACTTCTGAGCATCATCAGGTGTAGGTCAGAAAGCATAAATAAATAATTGAATAAATTTAATAAAATAAAAATAAATATATACAAGGACACATAAGTAAACAGTCGTAAAATCTCTAACAAAAGTCAAAGAACTTTTTTTTTTCTAATTTCACCAGTTTTTATTCAAAATATTTATCTATCAAAGAAGAATCATTGCTATTATTACAAAGAAGAGTATGTACCCCCCACCCCCACAAGGAAAATTGTAATAATTCATTCAGGTTGAATAGATGGCTCATTTTATAAAAACAATGTAGAAATAGATTTGCTAGTCACTCACTGAGTTATCTAAAGAGACTTTTTCTCAGAAGATGGACATTCTAAGTGCTTTTGCCTGAAGCCACCAACATTTTTTTAATGCAGAAAATCCAACTTTGGCCTCAAAATGTCAATCTCAAACTAATAATTTTTCCTGATTCTATTCTCTGCTTAATGAGAAGACTATCTTGTTCCTTTAGTCATATAAAAGAAAGAAGAGTCCCCAATATAGAGAATCCCAAATTCTCTGACTTAATCATAGTCAGAAAGGACAGTTCTCAGCCCCGACACTGAGAGCAGAATTGACGGCCTTACTGAGAAGTGAATAATGTTTTCTTTATTTCAGTATCCCAGTGCTACTGTTATCACCAATTGACATAGCACCGAGGGTGATTTCTTGTTTGTAAAATTAACTCAGAAATCTCCTGAAGTTTTAAGTATTAAACATTTTGAAAAAGGGAACTCCGGATCCTTCATTGTCACATTCCCAACCCTTACACTGGTCTCTCACTAGTTTTACCCCTTGACATTCATCAATTCCTTCCTGCTCAGTCTCCCTGTGCTCATGTTCACTGCTCTTTGTTTCTTTGGCTGTTGTCAGTTCTTTTCTTCCAGCTACTTTTCTTACCATATATCTAGGTCAATGAGTTCAGTTCAGTCAATGAGTCCAGTGTTCCCCCCTGCAAGTATGTCTGCTTCTGCTTCATAGCCATTCTCATCATCTCTCTCATTGGCTCACCTCATACTGGTGAGATTGTAAGTGACCAATGATAATAAATAGATGTCTTGGCATCTCTTCTCTTCCTATTACACTACCATGAGATGTAGATAGCTTAGGCAGAAATATTCCAGGCATGAGTGGCCATTTGGACTGCCATGCCAAGGCTTTCCAGAATAGTACTTGGAGCTACATAATATGAGTCATGGAGGAGAACATATTGGGAGAGGGAAGAATTGGTTCTTCTTTAGTTTTTACTTGAAGAGGTGCATGAAGAAAAGATGAATTCTGTTAACTCACTTCAACACTAGGTTCTCTCAGTATGGACATGAGTGATTCATTCATTCATTTGCTATCAGGAATTTCACCTTAAAGTTAATCCTGATTTGTATCTCTCTGATGACTAATGAGAGGGGATAGACAGAATAATCAAACTCAATTGTGGGATATGAAAAAGCAAGATAATATGATAATATTTCCAAAAGCAATAGAGACAAGAGTCAGGAGTACTGGTCTATGGTAGGAAGATAGCTACAGAGTGGGGAGTGTAGTTAAGGCACAGAAGGGACTATCATTATGATGATAATTGGAAATTATCAGTCTGGATAAGAAGTGGGTGCTGAAAAAAGGGAAAGTGATATGCATAATACCCCTCAGTAATAGTATTGCAAACAATAGTGTCTAAAAGAAACTAAGGAAGAGTGAAAGATAAGACAACAGAGGAGGGGGGGGGGAGAGAGAGAGAGAGAGAGAGAGAGAGAGAGAGAATGAAAATGTCTACAATAGAGGCAGGCAGAGGGTAGGGCAGGATAGAAATGGGAACAATGGGGACCGGAAATATGCACTGGTAAAGAGATGAGTGCTGAACATTTTATGACTGAAATTCAATTATGAACAACTTTAATTGTAGCTCACAATTTCAATTAAAATTTATTTAAAATAGGGGCTAGAGAGGTGGTGCTAGAGACAAGGCCTTGCAAGCGCTTGTCAAGGAAGTTTCTAGGTTTGATTCCCCGGTGTCCCAAATGGTTCCCCAACGCCAGGGGCAATTTTGAGCGCTTAGCCCAAAATAACCCCTGAGCATCAGATGGGTGTGCCCCCTCAAAAAAAACAAAAAGAATTTTAAAATAAATCAATAAGAATAAAAATAAAATCAACTGTAAAATATGCTATCTCACATCAAAAATACAGTAAATGGAAGAGTAGCAAAGACTTAAATATGTGTATGTTTCTAGGAACACTGTATTCTTAATAACTCCATGTGTAACTTTGATATAACTCCTCAAATTCCTACATTTTAAAATAAGGGATCGGCTTACATGAAGACTGACCAAATGGTGTCTGGAACTCACTTATTCCTTCTCTGTCTACATTTACATGTTCACTTACAGAGAACATGTTTTTGGCATGCTACTGTCTGCTATAGTTTTGTGCCATTGGAGACAGAATACTAGAGTTTGTCTTCTTTTAGAGTATTGCTAAATTTTTTCTGGTAACAATAGATCGATATATTTGACAGCTTCATATATTAAAGTATATTATCTGATTGTGATCTAATTTTCTTTTCCTTTGTGATTTTTTTTTACTAAGTGCTATAAAATTGCAAAATGTTGTAATTAATACACTAAAATGCATTAGCTAGATAACTTGCTGGCACTTAAAAAAATCTATTTCTGGCATAATAATTAGAATATGGTGTTGTAGATTTATGGGTAGACTAATGAGTGAGTATGAATTAAACATAAATGACTTGTTTTATTACTTACAACATATATAGATTTATATATATTAGGCTCCAGATTCTAGAAATATGGATGTCAAAAACCACGCAATAATTGTTCTCTTGAATATTAATGGTGTTTAACTTCAATAAATCCGAAGCAGTTTATTTTATGCTTTTATTTTAACTGAGTTCTAAATTTGTCAATTTGAAGCTGGAAAGAGGATCTGTGTGTTAAGGCATTTGCCTTGCAAGCAGTGAATCCACATAAGGTCCACTGAGCACTGCCAGGGAGGATCTCTGAGCACAGAATTAGGTGTACGCCCTGAACAAAAGTGAGAACTGACAACCCCCCTCCAAAGAAAACTGCCTTAAGAAAGAGTCGATTTGGAACTCATCTGTGCTAGCTTAGGATAGCAAACGTATTTATAGATGCTCAGTTATTTAACCTGTTCTTTTATGACATTCTCTTTTATCTACGTGCTGGAACTTGTACTATAATTTGTAGTTTTTCAAAATTGGTAATGACACTAAGTCAGGAAGATTTTCACATTTACTTTCGTTTTCCAACCATCATCTTAATGATATCTCTAAAATCTCACAAATGTATCTGAAGAAAGCCATCATCAGAGATCTGGTTCTTATTCAAAGTAGAGCAGATGGGAACTCAGCTCAGCGATCGAGTGGGTCAAGATGTAGTCCACCAGAAATCTGGTTAGACATTTGCTTTTCTTTGTCCTGTAGACAACACCGCATCAGTTCTCACCCGGAGAAATGGCTTTCGGAGACAGGAGCAATCTGTTTATTACCTGCCCATCTTCATCGTAGACAGCGGGTCACCTTCTCTCAGTAGCACCAATACACTCACCATCCGGGTCTGTGACTGTGACGCTGATGGAATAGCACAGACCTGCAATGCCGAGGCCTATGTCCTGCCTGCTGGTCTGAGTACAGGTGCTCTCATCGCCATTCTTGCCTGTGTCCTGACCTTGTTGGGTAGGTACCTTGCCCCTGTGTGTTCGAGTACACTCATGACCCACCTAACATCACACCCTCTGGACTCAGCCCTGCCTTAATAGTATCCTTTGGAGAACATTTGCTAATACCCTGACCAGAGAATATTTCACTTCTTGAGCACCCACAATCATTGCTATGTTGGGTTTTGTGGTTACTTTTTTTAAATTTTTTTTCAGTGTAAAATTGAGCTCAGGAAAACTATTTCATTTTCAAAACAACTGTGAGTCTGAATGTCTTGTCTACCACTCTTTCCAGGAATTGTTTGTTTTTTAACTATGTCTAGTTCTTTCCTTGATAATACAGAGAAGAACTAATCTCCTAGAGAGGTTGGTTTAATAATATACTTATTTAGAATTTATAACTGTAGAACCCTGGCACTTTTCAAAAGATGGAAAATGAACCTTTAGCATTATTTGCACATTTTTGAAGATAGCACTTTGTGCAAGTCAAAGTTGTAACTTCCCAAAGAAAAGATCATATCAATTTTATTTTTTGTCATGATGACTTTGTAATTTGGTTAAAATTTATAATGCATATTAGAATTTTAGTTTTAAAAGAAACTATGCAGTGTGCTTTTAGAAATTGGGAGCCACCCATTGTGGGGATTGGGTTGTAGGTTTCATTTTTAGCTAAATTCTCCACAGTCTAACTTGCTATGGCAAAGACAATAGATATTTTTTGCGACATTAGAGATTTTGTTTGTGATTCCTTGGTTGCTATACAATTTTAAAATCTATTTATCGCTCATTTTATTAAACACATAATTTAGCAATGGAAGTCGTCACTGTGTGTTTTTACAAACAAGATGTAAATTTAAGTAAGCATGACTTGTATTACTGCATCCAATATATAGTCTTTCCCTAGGCAAACCTTAGGTATCCTCACACAAGACTTGAGTAATAAAGACTGGAGTATAGCCTTTACCTAAAGGAGTTCCAAATCAATCCCAGACTCCCTGTAATTTTCTAAACACTACCACATATGCCCCTACAAAACAAGAAAATGAATTAAGTAAAGGGGAAAAATAAAAATTAGAGTTGAATAATTGTTAAAAAATTGTTTTGTTTTTGGAACACATCTGGTATTTTTATGGCTTACTTCAGGCTCTGTGCTCTTGGATCAAGCCTGGTAGGTCTCAGGGAAGTATTTGTCGTGCTATGGATCAAACGAGCACCCCTACTGTCTTTGCTGTATCTCCAGGTCCACAAAATTTAAAAAAATTTTAAATGAGCCACTAATCTCTATATCATAGAATAAGCATTTAGTAAGTTGTGATGCTGATTAGCAACATTTCTCACCCAGTTCATTAAACAAAGACTTACGGTAGTTATTCACTGGGAATCTCAGAAAAACAGAAAATATTATTAATAGTAGTTCTTCAATAACTACAGTAATATCTAACTAGAATTTGTATATTATATTATATAGATGAAAGAATCCCCCCAAAGTTACCAATTAGGTATTAGAATATAAGAATATATTGGAAATTTTTTTGTTGTTGCTGTTTGGGGTCACACCCAATAATGCTCACGACTGACTCCTGACACTGCAATCATATGTCACTTGTCTAGACAGTGCTCAGGGAACCAAAAAGGATCTAGGGGATTGAACCCAATGTCCATCACACAAGCCAAGTGTTCTACCCACTGTTCTATTGCTCTGGCCTCCTATTTAAAAATATGCTCCCAATGCAACTGTTTTGTTTTGCTAATAGACTAGGAAACATCATAATAAGAAAAAAAAACATTGAGAAAGATGTAACCATTAAATGTGAACCTTTTGTTTCTTTACCAGGTTTAAAATTTAATAAAAATGGATTTAAATTGACCTTGAATAATTTAAAAAAAAGAAAAAGATCAAGATTCCCTTTGTATTTGACAAAGTATTTTGATCAAAAGCGCAGTATTAGTACAAAGAGGAGATATACCGAATGTGTGCGAATGGCTTTCTTCACATTAAATTGAATTTAACTTCATCTGTGTTTCATTGACAGCTTAGATTGTACCATATTTGAAAGGAATAAGAGAAAATTATATTCCTGAAAATTTAATCATAACTGACACTTTAACTACACTTTAAACTTGTCTCGTGAACGTAGCTTATTTTTAGAAAATATTTGCACTTGTAACTCTGGGTTTCCTCGGAATTTAGACTGGTTGTGATTAATTACTTGAGGATCATTGAATGGGGAGATAGAAAAATAGATAGGGCTATTGCCTTGTTTGTGGTCAATCCAGATTCCATCTATACACACTGTATAGGTCTCTGAGCACCATGAAGTGATGACTCAAAGTATGAAGTATCATTACCTAACTTAATTGAAAGGAAGCAAAATTATTTTATTGATTTTATTCTTGTATACAATATGTTGTATATTTATCATTCAGAGCAAGATTATATATTTGGGAATGTTATCAAAACTTTTATTAGTCTGTTACTCTTGTTAAATTTTACATTTCCTTATGCATCTTTCCTTAAATTAAGAGTGTCTCTATTACTTCTAAGGATCAGCATTTTATCTCGCATTTTGTAAATATATATGTATATATAAAATACATAACTGTATAGTTTTTTGTGTGTATATGTATAAATATTTTTGGTGGGGGTATCTGAAAGTGTTCAGGGCCTACTCCTGTCTCTGCTATCAGGGATCACTCCTGGTGTATATAGGGGACCATATGTTTTGCCAGCGATTGAACGTGTATTGGCCTCATCTAAGAGAAGCATCCTAATTGCTATACGATTGCTCTACCCCTTCTCTGGGGTGTATTTATGTTCACAAGACTTTAAGTGAAGACCTTGTGCTTTTTAGAACTGAAGTACAATTTGGTAGCTTATGCTCCTTTTGATTTTTTTTTTTAGCTGCTGTTGGTTTTGTTTCTTTGACCACATTTGCTCACCATTAGTGAGCAAGAGACCAGTCTGAGCAGACATGGACCCAAATTTATCTGCATCAAAACTTACCCTGCAGTCTTAGAATTTTCTCTCTGGCCACATACCAGAGACTCCTCTGTCTCTGTGACTTTTATGTCAAGAACAAGTCTATTCAGCTGCTATCAGTGCAGTGCAGAAATGGGTCTCTGTGTCTGAAATGTGTTGAGAAGCAGTCTTAAAACTTGATTCTCTTTATTGGCATCATCACTTCCACTGAAAAATCTGTTTTTTCTTCAGACTAAGTGCTGAAGTTGGTGAGATTGAGCCCACTACATACTAGTTAGTGGTCGGGCAGTTAGACAGCTTGACATAGAACTTGACTTTTCCTGCACATTTTTTTTTCTCCACAACATCACAAGAAGTGCAGTGAATCTTACATCTGGATAAAGAGTAGCAGATTTCCTAAGGCAGACATCTTCAGGCTTCTGAATAAATAGTGCTAGAAAATAGGCAGGTAAAATGTTGTAAGAATGGACTGGAAAGACTTGAAGATCAGTTCACTTTGAGGAAGAAGTTCAGAAAGCATTGGACCTGGAATTCTTCCCAGAAGTATAAGTTTCCCTATGGACCAGATTCGTGTTCCAATGATGAGGCATGTTGAAGCTTTTGGTAACTCGATCAGAGTGTGGGGAATTTTTCAGAATGTTGAGACTGGAAGACTTTGCAGAAAGCCCTTGCAACCCAAACCTCTGCAATTGAGAGAGGAAAAGGAGGTCCAAGAATCCTTGAAGATCCTTGAAATCCAACTAGCCCCTAGTATTCGCTGGGAGTATTTTAGGTCTCTTTCTTCATACTCAGTGATCATGACTTAAACCACAAATGATACACATCTTGAAATTTTTATTTATTTATTTATTTATTTGTTTGTTTGTTTTTTTGGGCCACACAAGTGACACTCAGGGATTACTCCTGGCTATGGGGTCAGAAATCGCTCTTGACTTGGGGGACCATATGGGACACCAGGGTATCAAACCGTGGTTCGTCTTAGACTAGCATGGACAAGGCAGATGTCTTACTGCTTGTGACACCACGTCAGTCCCTACATCTTGAAACATTTTTTAGAAAGCTTCCTGTGTTCAAATATGTTCTTTTCTGGATTGAAATTTATGTTATCTGTAGGTATATTGTGGTGAATTGATTTCTGATACCTCTCATTGTCTTTGAACCCAGTATCATTTGTTTGTACCTAATTATTTTTCCACTAGCTATAGTCTTTTATTAGTAATAGTATTGCTTGTTACTATAACATAAATATTAAAAATATGTTATGTAGTTAAAATATATTTTTGAACAGTAAAGACAAGAAAAATAGAGAGAGAGAAGGTAGCCAGAGAGATAACTTTTGTGTAACTGCTCACTTAATTACAAAACCTTTTTGTCATTTGGGGGCCACACCAACAATTCTCAGGAGTTTCACCTGGCTCTGTACTCAGGAATTAGACCTATAATTTCTTGGGAGACCATATGGAATGCTACCTGGATTTAATATGCATATCCCCTATAGTCAGGTTCCCTACTCCACTGGTTTATTGCTCAAGTCCCATAATCTATTTTAGACACCATAATTTACAATATTGAGATAGGCCAATTTTAGTTCAAAATATTATTTTAACATTACGTTCTGCACAGGAGTACCACTTCCCTTCTCCACCATCTCCCAGAATTCTCTTATCTTCTATCCAGTTCTGTCTTCCCATCACTCCTATAGTGATTTTCTTCCTTTTAAAGCCAAATTTTCAGTTTTTTCTTTACTCTGTTACTATGTTATTTTATATACCATATATGAGGGTATATATATATATATATATATAGCATATAGAATATATATCTTTCCTTCTCCTGACTCATTTTACTTAGCATGATACTTTTCAAATCCATCAGTGTAGTTTCAAATTGAACAATTTAATATTTTATTATAGCTGAATATTATACTATTGTGTAGCATATGTACTACAGTTTATTGATCCAGTTATCTGTTTTGGCACTCTTGAACTATATGCAGATTTTGGCAAGAGTGAATATGTTGCAATGAACACAAGTGTGCTGGTATCTGTTCTCAAGAATTTTTGGACCCTTGATTAAATTCAAGAAGTGAACTTGCCAGATCCCATTGAAGATCAATTTCTAGTAAGCTTTTTTAGGTGTTCATACAGTTTTCTCAAAATATTAATTTAGTCAGTATTCTCCCAAAAATGGATGAGGTTTCTGGGTTTTTTTTTTTTCACATCCCACAATTTTGTTGTTAGGTGTAAGGACTTACTCCTGATTCTCAACTTAAGTATTACTCCTAGCAGTGCTTGGTGGACCAAATGTGGTGTTGAAGAAAGGGGATGGATCCTGAATTGACCTTTACCCTTTGTGCTAGCTCTGCATGCTGAAAACAAATTTTAAATGCACCTACACATTATCCAATCTAAGCCCCAATGAACAAGAGACAGACCAAATACTATCCATGTTGATTGTAGACAGTTGAGATGGCTTGGCTGAAAAGAAATTCCATTGTAGACATCTGAATTCCTTAAATGAAAAAGGTTATCTATGAATAAGGATGTGAGATTTTCTTTGATTACATTGAGTATAACTATAATTTGAGACACTTATTTTTTTTTGGTTTTTAGGCCACACCCAGTGACGCTCAGGGATTTACTCCTGGCTATGCACTCAGAAGTCACTCCTGGCTTGGGGGACCATATGGGAAAAGGAGGGATCAAACCGCGGTCCATCCTAGACTAGCGCAGGCAAGGCAGGCACCTTACCTCCAGTGCCACCGCCTGGCCCCAAGACACATTTTCTTATTTTAAATTTATGATGAAGTTAACAAGTTCCATTATTTTTGCATATATTTTGTCAACATAAAGCAAGCATATACTAGCATTCAACTGTTTAAATATTTCCCCAATTACTAGATATTTATGCATTTCACCATAATTAAACTCATAATTTATGATACATAACATTATTTTCAACTTTTAAATCATCTCTGAATGACCTAATCTCAACAATGACAGGTACATTCTTGGATTTGCTTTCTGATAACTTGTCTGCTTCCCATAGGGTCTTATTTTTTCTGTATATTTCTGTGTGTAAAGTGTCTTCCAATTACTTCCGAAATCAGAAAATAGATCTAGAATGGTATTTGTTAAATTTGAAATTACACTTCATTTCAACCCAAATAACATATATTTGTTAGTTATGGTTTTTGCAAGATCAAATTTGTTGTGCATAGGTCAATTTGTTTTTGGAATCTTGTACTTGATTCAAATGATGTAATCTAACTTGGATATTTAATGGAAAAGAACTCGATGATGCTCACTGGGATATAGTGTGCTGGTCATTCAACAGTTTCTTATCTCGAGATTGGAAAGCAGATTACTTTTATTAATCTGATTTAAATGGTTTACAAATAACTGAATCATATTTTTCACCCTAATCTACAGTGGCATTACTCTTTGTTTGGTTGAATTGCTGCCATTAGGAATTTAAATGGAAGGATCAAATACAGAATGATTTTCCTATATTTCTAACTTTCACTCTAATTTAATCTCCACTTAGATGTCTTTAGTGTGGAATTAGTCAACCATTACTATTCACTCAGGCCAACAAATTGTCTTTCTCTTTTGTTTCTGAGCCAATGAATTCCCATGTCCTGCACAAATTACTTCCTTGGATCTTGAATATCTTATTTCTCTCCCTTGATGTTACATCTGATTTCAGCCAAGGTCTCTTGATCCTGAGTTATGGCAATTTTCCCATTCTTCACCATTTGTGATTTATCATCCATGCAGAAAAAGCCATTTAAAAACACAGGTGATTGTGACATAGCCCACAGGCTTACCCTTGCCCCAAGCGTCACTTATCTGTCCCCTACCGGCCACAACTTCCTGCTTTCTACTGGTAGTGAACTTCATGCCAGGGACTTGAGTTGCTTTTAATTACACTCATCCTGCTTTGTCTTGTCTCCTTTTATATGATACCTACTTAGAGGTAGAGTGTTCTCTGAGTCCTGCACTCACCCAACAAGAAGATCCTGAATGCTTTTCTTTCCATTAGTTTGAAATAATCTACTCTGTGAATTCTAATTGTATATGTTTCCTGTTTAATTCTTACTATCTGTTTAACTCTGACTATCTACTTCTCATAGGTTGGGCCCCCAAATTGGGTAGTTTTAGAAAATACATTCATGCATCGATTACAGCTTCACATAATCATTCTTCATTACAAAACCTCTGTAATTTTTCTGGAATCTTAAGTTGTAAGTATATGTCTATATTATTCATATATTTGTTCAAATGCAAGAAACATGCTAAGGATAGTGATCTTAATTTCTCTTTTTAATTTTCTATGTAGGAACCACACTCTGCTCTGCCAAGGGCTGACTCCTGAGTCTGTGCTCAGGGATCACTCTGTCAATGTCTTATCCAATGTACTATATTCATAGTTTTCTTTTCATTTGCAAAGCTGCTTTCTTATGAGAGCCTACATATAAAGCAAGTAGGAGGTAAAATATTTTGGGAAAAATGTGTGAATAATATTTATCACAGTCTGGTTATTTTACTACCCATGCCACCCATAATATTTTAAGTCCTTCAGGAATATGTCCAGCCTTACTTTCTTTACCATCTAATAAATAGATATCAATGAAATTAACCAAATTAACAAGATTTCAAAATCATAATTATGGATAGTAGCTGTTTGTGCAACAGCTTTATGACTTAATATAGCAAGACCCAAAGGAACAGGAATGGAAATGCAGAAAGTTTTATAGTAGTTCACACTATGATCTATAATTTAGTTAAACCAGAGAGTACTTACTTTTTGTGGCACTATTTAAGTAATTTATAAATATGAAATCAACCTTCATAAAAGTTTAATCAAGTAATTCTTATGGGGTAAGGACTATTGCTATTTCCATTTTGAGAGTGAGAAAACTGAGGCAGGAGTTGCTAAAATATCTTCTCTAAATGCTTTATTCAGATAAGCAGGCATTTTCAATAAATCGTTGACAATTTTATATGTACGAGAGGTGAGTTTAGGGAAGGAACTTGAAGCACATTTCAATATATCTAACTTACACTATTTTAAAATTGGATGATTGAGATAATAGGGAATGTGAGGTTTAAATTAGGAGGAAGTGGAGAAGCTAAAGTAAAAGATAATATAGAAATTTCTGTTATTTTTTGATTAAGAAAATAGCTACATTAAATCTGATTTTTTTATTTTAGATCAGGAAACTTCATATATTTTATGAGAGACATTAAACTGGACAAAAATGTGGTATAAAAAGTATTTATTGTAGATTGAGATTCTATAATCAAAAAGATAATTTCATTTTGAGTAGTGCTTTTTAATTATGATGTGGTTAACAGAGTTATCAAGGCCACGGGATTTGCCATTTTAGGAATTCTTGGATTTCATTGAATTCAATTTAGATGAAAAGGAATAAACCAAACCTAAAGGGTTCATAACATTACCATTTAGAGAACAGTCAACAAACCAAAAGGACTTTAGTAGAGAGAGAAAGCATATAGTTGGCTATAAGAATCACCCATGATTGCCTAATTCTAGAAAGTCAACCCATAATTAAATCCTTGGTTGAAATTCCTCTTCAGCCATGATAGGACCTGAGATCAAAGAATGGAAAAGCATTCATTCATTGTGACAGAATCTTAAGAAAACAATATTTTGGGAAATAAAATGACATTTCTTAAGCTTAGGTATTATTAGGAAAATGAAGTGAGACTTGAGACAGGCTGATATAACTAGGTCTAGCTGGACGGTCCCAGATATGAGGTACAATGCTGTCATGTGGAGACATTAGTATTTATCTTAAAGGGTTGGAGAAAGGGATTTAAACATATAAATTAATTTGAATTATTATGCCTTCCCTATAGGAGTCCTGAGACCATTCAGAGTGCCTCAGTTCCTTGACTGGACTTTTTAATATTTTAATTACTTTATAAAAACACTATGGTTACAAATGGTTTATGATGGAGTTTAAGTCATACAGTGTACTTCATCCTTCATCAGTGCACTTTTTCTGCCACCAATATTCCCAGTTTCCCTCCCCCATTCTCCCATGCCTACCTTTCAAGCAGACATTTTCCTTCTCTACCTCTCTCTTTATTTCTCTTTCCTCTATTGTTTTCTTTTATGCACTTTGCTTTGCATCACTGTTACTGAGGGGTGCCATACATATAACTTTATCTCCATTCAGCACCCAATTCTTTTCCAAGGTGAAAAATCATTGCCATGGTAGTCCCTTCTCCACCCAAATTGCACTGCTCCACTATATTTGGCAAGCTAATTTTCCCTTCACCAGTGCATATGATTGAACTAGCCATTCTTTCCCTTTATTTCTTCTTACTTCCTTCCCCCAGATCAGAGCCTTGTTCTCCCATCCTCTGCCCTATGGAAATGTGATTCTCCCGCGTGTTTCTTCTGAAATGATTCGTATTGGTTTGCTGTGGTATTCTTGCAGTAGTCCCCCTACTGAATAATTATTAGTTGTCTCTCTTGTAAGTGAAGTGAAGTACACGTTGTCATCTCTGAGAAAATGTAATGGACAGGTATACACAAAAGTCTTTGTAACTGGATTCGAAAACAAAATTATCTGACAGAGCTATAGAGTGGAAAAAATAAAAAACAAACTGGCCACCTGGTGTTGCCCATGGCAGGTGATTTTTAAAGAAGTCCCAAATTCAATAGTTGAAAATACCCTAAATATAGTTAAAGTGAATTTTTGTACAATATAAGTGATCATATTGAGCATTAGTTCTGTTTTATGGCTTTAATACCATGTCTGCAAAATAGCATACAAATCTGGGTACCAAGACTGGAGGTTTAAAACTCTTATATGTGTAAGACTAGAGATAGGGGGTGATACTCAAAAGCTGGGTAGTACTCATAATTGCTTTAGGAGAAAATTTATATGATTTTGGTACTTAAATCATCAAAAAATTGAAATTGTCTCTGGAGTTAAGGATCCTAAAACAGACTGGCTGAAGTCTTGAAAGATCTGCTAATCCCTTTTGGCAGAACCAATCTCCCAGTTCTAATCTTTGGGGTCTGAGCTAATATTTATGTCTCTTATTTTGGGTAAAATTCTATTTCACTGATTTGCATAATCTGTACATACTAATGACTTCATACTGACTTTATACTGACTTCATAATGACTTTACACTGAATTACATTGTGAATTGCACTATGTACCTGGATTAATATAAAGTTGGATAAAATTTGAGCTGTCTAAATGTAGGTGCCCTCCTCTTTTGTTATAATTTTTCTAGCTCTATTTATTCCCCACTGAGATAATTAAAATTGTTGACTTAAAAGTTTTGAAGCTATAAAACAGACATCTAGATTAACATTAATCTCTCCCTGTTACAGTAATTTTCAAAGGTACATGCATCCAAAGAAATGTTGCTCTAAGTAGAATTTACTTACCTGAAACTAGATTTAATTCATGCAGGACTTCTTGAACTTTTCCCAACTTATTACCTGTTTTTAACCCAATATATAGACATGAATGAGCTCTGTCAAAAACACCAGGAATTTATTTCTTCTGTGATTTTGAACTAATTTGGGATCACTGCAAGTTCAAAATCATTTTCTGTTGCCAAATTTTTCATGACTCACACATTCAATTGTGAATCCCCATATAGGGATGGCTCTACCCGTTAAGAAATGCCCAAGTTCTCCTCTGACCTGTTCTTCTATCCCCAAGCTCTTTCTCTGCTCACTGGTTAACTAATCCAAGAATATTATTGTTTATACATTTCTACTCCCCACCCCAGCCTCTGCTTCATTTCCTTCTTGGTTTGCTTCTTTATTGTCGCCTGGTTTACCTCATATATTTCTTTATAATATTATAATGTTCTTTTATGGCGTGACCATCAAAAGAACACTCTTGAATTTATGTTTTTATTAGAGTGAGAATATACCTCTTCTTAACTGTAAGTTCTGTGAGAATGTTCAGTATACCATGTGCAATACTACTTATTCAAACCTAATAATTATAAGAGGTTAATGTATTTTATGGGTAATATTTATTGTAGAAACCCAGGTTTACAAACTGTTACTAGTAGAATGTCATACAGAAAATATTCCACCATCATAGTTTCCAATCACTGTTAACTTCATTTCACTATTAACCTAATATACTTACCCCAACCCCAACCTACTGCCTGTGGTAACAGGTTAATATATTTATTAAAAATGCATATTATGAGCAATGACAGAAATTGGCTACATGTCTGCATTTCAACCAGGCCTAGATCTTCTGTCTCTACTAGAAGGATATGCAATGTTACAAAAAAGATAAAAAAATTATAATGTATAAACTTGTACTTACTTAGGCAGAAAATATTTCTTTTTATACATAGATTATCTCTACAGTACCTGAAGAGCAGTTAATGCTTGTACTCAGGAAGGTTAAATTTTATTTTTATGTGTGTTCAAACAGTCAGAAATTAATATTCTTCTAGGTGACTGAAATTGTTCCACCTGCTGAAAAATTGAGATTATTTTGTAACTACAGGCATTTTTGGGCAATGAGATAAATGCCCAAGATCTTCAATTCCTGGTATTACATATGAAGCTACCATCAGAAGTTATCTTTGAACACAGAATTTTACTACATTTTATTGGAGAGAACCACGAGGAATGTTCTAGAAGCTAATATTACACAAAAATCTACCATTATTGCATTCATGCGTATATCTTCAGACTTTGCTATGCAAAACAATTGTCTTTCATTTGCCTTCTATAGAAGTACTAGGCTTATAGTGAAGAAAGACTGAAAGCTGTGCAGGTAGAAGGAAGCTTAGGATGCCTCCCCTCTTTTTATTTATTGCATTTCATCATACTGACCACAGCCAGGCTACTCCATGTCTCGAAGACAAAAGTGAAAGGATATGAAACTACTGCTGCCCTATGTTCTTCTCATTCCCATTTTGTCTACAGCGCTCATTCCCTTCTCTGTATGTGGCATATCCTCTATTTTATAGCTAATTACATTCCTTGTCTATCCTTAGTTGGAAGGGGAAACAATGTCTTCAAATGCTGAAATTTTGAATTGATTTTCTTGGTAGACTAGAGAAGAGGAAGCAAGAGTTTCTGTTGCTAAATTGTACCTAACATTTTGCTAATTCTACTTACATGATTCATCAATCTCTAATATACTTTCTTTCTAAATATGGAAATTGTCAACTCTGACCATGTGTCCAAGGCAGGTTGTGATGCTTTAAGCTACTCTCACAAGATCACACAGCTAATATGTTGGAAGATGATATTTGGAGCTTAGATATTCATCACAGGCTGACCAGGTAGTAATGGAATCAAGACATATGTCTTGCTTGTACCTGGTAAGAGTTTGGGCACTTTGTGGCCAGAGAAATAGCACAGTAGTAGGGTGTTTGCCTTGAATGCAGCTGATTCAGGATGGATAGTGGTTCGAATGCTGGCATCCCATACGGTTCCCCAAGCCAGGAGCGATTTCTGAGCACAGAGCCAGGAGTAACCCCTGAGCATCAACGGGTATGACCTCCACAAAAAAAAAAAGAGTTTGGGTACCAGCATCACATGCTCAGTCCTTTTAACTGAACAACCTATTGGAGTGGTTAAATATCAGTGACTATGGCCGCAGGGTCCCAAACAAAAAGGTTTCATGATACTAAATATATGTATTAGTTTTCAAGACCCATGCTACATTTTTAAATAATGAATCTTTGTACTATTCTGGCATGAGAAAGAATAGAATATTTCACTGAATCACAAAATATTATATTGCAGTATCATTTCAGGATATCATATTTCATTTTCTGTTACAATAAACACCTGAGAGTATATTACATACACATATAGTTGCTACTGGAAGTATCCTGATAATTCTTTGGGTTTAAAAAAATTATGCTCAACATTTTATTTTTTAAAATATGTACTGATAAGACAGTAATGACTACTAGAAATTGAACACTCTGAACTGGAAGCACATGAGATTTCATATTTCCTTGAATTAAGTAAAACTATCAATTATTACATTTTAGTGCACTTTTTTTTAACATTAGCCTTTTTTTTCTGGACAATCTACAGTGGTCCTCAAACTACGGCCCACGGGCCATGTACTGTATTTGTTCCCATTTTGTTTCTTCACTTCAAAATAAGATATATGCAGTGTGCATAGGGATTTGTTCGTAGTTTTTGTTTTTACTGTAGTCCGGCCTCCAAGGAGAGGGACAGTGAACTGGCCCCCTGTTTAAAATGTCTGAGGACCCCAACAGGTTTCAAATATACTAAGTGAATTATGATTTAGAGCCCATGCAAGACTAGGGCCTCATCTCCTGTATGATCTTTCTGACTCCTTACTTTAAGTCTTTGCATTAAGGCTCCTTACATTCTGGCCTCTTTAAGGCTTCATATTAACATTAAGAGTATAGCTGAAGACTCTAATATCTAAAACACCTTACAAATAATTCAGAGAAATTTAATATAATAAATAACCAGCATGCAGCCTGCTTCCTCTTTATTTGGTTGATTTAAGTAAACTTAAATTTCAGTATTTATTTTAACTCTTCACTAAAAATCATATGCCTCCTTACTTCTATTTGCCACCTGCTATTCCACCAATAGGGATATTATGGATAAAACACTTTTTTTTTGTGACTTCCCCATCTAATTTCCTGCTGGATTACAACCTGGTTCCACCCATCAGCTTTTCCAATCACCTCCAAACTAGAATTTAAGGAAGATATTTCTGCCTTCTGGTCCTCTTTTCATGAAATTCTGATTTGCCTACACACTTGGCTTCCTCTTGGTTACTGTTTGAATGATATATATATATTGAATGATATATATTATATAATATATTGCCTTCCTCTTGACTATTGTTTGGCTATTATATTATATCATATTCTGTATCATTATATTATGTCATATTATTATGCTATATTATAATATGGTGTGGGGTTTCATAAGTGACTGTGACCAGAAAGAATTTATAGAGAATCTGAGGGGTTGGGTGGGGGGACCCATACTGGTAGCCTGGAATGGAACCCAGGCCAGGAGGATGCCAAGCATGTATCTAACCTTTCCTTTAGAAGCATCCTGGTGGCTCTTACGCACAGGAGCAAGCCAGCTAGCCTAGCATGACTGTTGTCCATGTGTGCTGATCCTCTGCTCTCTTGCAGTGCTCATCCTCCTGATTGTCACCATGCGCCGGAGGAAAAAGGAGCCGCTCATCTTGGACGAGGAGCGCGACATCCGCGAGAACATCGTGCGCTATGACGACGAAGGAGGTGGCGAGGAGGACACGGAGGCC
The DNA here is from genome assembly GCA_004027635.1 of Crocidura indochinensis. Lineage (NCBI taxonomy): Eukaryota > Metazoa > Chordata > Mammalia > Eulipotyphla > Soricidae > Crocidura > Crocidura indochinensis. The sequence continues at coordinate 41,185 of PVKC010000561.1, read as the reverse complement.
TTTGACATGGCAGCGCTGCGCAACCTTAATGTCATCCGCGACAGCAAGACGCGCAGGGACGTGACCCCGGAGATCCAGTTCTTGAGCCGACCCACTTTCAAGAGCATCCCGGACAACGTCATTTTCCGGGAGTTCATTTGGGAGCGGCTCAAGGAGGCCGACGTGGACCCATGCGCACCCCCTTATGACTCCTTGCAGACTTATGCCTTCGAGGGCAATGGCTCGGTGGCGGAGTCGCTCAGTTCCTTGGACTCCATCAGCTCGAACTCGGATCAGAATTACGATTATTTGAGCGACTGGGGGCCCCGCTTCAAGCGCCTGGCAGACATGTATGGCACGGGCCCGGAGAGCTTGTACTCATAGCCCAGGCACCTTGACTGGCAAAGCACTGCAGACCCCCTCAAGGGACACACACTCTTCCTGACCCCCAGAACTTGACTCGACTTGCTAGAGAAACTTACTGAGTGTAAATGATCTCTTCATTTTTTTAACCCTCCTTTCCCCTCCCGCCTTGCTGCAGCAAAACTCTTCATTGGATTGCTCCAAGGCATTGCACTGACCACAGAGACTTTTGAGCATTTGAAGGCTTTTTGATAATTAGAAAATTAAAATAAAAATGCTCAGTGGCTTGGGAATAGATAGCTACTCTGGGATACTTGCACAGGCACCTAAAACTCTTGTAAGGGAGAACTGTTCAGTTAAAGGGAGAGAACAGGGGGTTGCCCTTGAAAAGATCTGGGATTTCCTGCATAGCATAACTTGGGAAATATTCACGTTTCTAAAATCATTCTGTGCTGTATCTAGAATCTAGCAAAATATTCTTGCCGAAATACTTTACTTAACACTATATAATTTTTTTATTTCTTTTTTTAAATTAAATACTTGATTTAAACATCATGGTTACGAAGTTATTCATGGTTTAGTTTTCATCCACAATGTACAGCCTCTTCACCAGTACCCATTTCCCACAAACTATGTACCCAGATTCCCTCCTTCTTTACCCTCTGCCTATCTCTGGATTAGACATTTTACTTCTCTCTCTCTCTCTCTTGCTCTTGTTCACTCTGTCCCCTCCCCATTTCTCTCTCTTCCACTCTTCTCTGTCTCTCTCCCTTTTTTGCCTTTTTATACACTGTAGTTTGCATTACTGCTAATGAAGGGGTACCTTTCATATCATGTTACCTGCTTTCAGCACCCAATTCTGTCCAGAGTAATGTTTCTATATTTTAACTATCATTGCCATAGTGGTCCCTTCTCTACCCTAGCTGCACTCACAGCTCTTTGTGGTAAGCTTTTTATAAATAACTGGTTCTTTTGACTCTCATCTCTATTGTACCATACTATCTTTTTCAACCCCCATATCCCATGAATGAGTGAGATCATATATATGTATATATATGTATGTATATATATATACATATGTCCCTCTTCCTCTGACTCATTTTACTCAGCATAATACTCTCCATATCTATCCACGTTTAAGCAAATTACTTCATCTTTCCTAACTGCTGTGAGGTATATAAATTCTTAGAAAATCCTACCCATGTGTAAACCACCTCCCCAATAAAACAAGGGAATATAATTTGGTGGAAGGCAACCAGCATTGTTTTGGAAATCAATCAGGAAGGGTATCCTAATAAGAAAAGAATGTTTTAAAATATGTCCTTGTCCAGAGATGCCTGTGTAGGTATGAACAAAAGTTGCTGTCTATTCTTTGATTTTGTTTTTAATTATCTCTTCTGATTTGTACAGGAGAATATCTTTTGTTTCTTATTTGACACATAGTGGGATATTTTGGAGCCCTGGTCAATAATAAATTCAGGTCCATCTGACTGCCTCATAGTATTAAACTCATGAGACAATTCTGATTTGTCTTCAATCTGGGTTAAAAAGGAAATGAAGCATGGAAACAGAAATGGAAGGGAGGAAAATAAGACTGAGCAATTGAGTCAGATGCAGCTAAATCACAGAAGAGAGAGCATATCTACAAACCTTCCAGAAGATTCCTCTGAGCTATTTGAATACACCAAGCAACGGAATAAAATGAAATTCTAGAATGAACACTTACAATTATTGAGATTTCCTTTGATCCAAGATTTCCTTTTTTAGGTCCTCAATTCCATATGTTCCAGAGACTTCTGAGAATGTTTTAACCTTTCCCCCTCCATTAATCTCTTTGGTTGTGAACATAATAAATAAAGGACTGCTTTTTTTTAAAAGTATATCAAATTAACGAATGTTACCAATATTAACCTTCATCTTTAAATTTTGATTCAGATTTCATTCCCCAAGAGAAAAAACAAGCAATATATAATTCTATACTAGGTGAGATGTGCCAGAATGAGGAAGGCCATTTCAAATGGTGGGCTTCTTAGAAAAAAAATGACCAGTAAAATATGTCTACCTAGTATTCTTGTCTGGTTTAATACTATATACTGTGCATATATTTAAGTAAGAAATGACACTTTTTTTCTGTTTTTAACCAAGAATTGATGGGTTTCTATTAAACTCTCTAATAGTAGAAAATAGTTTCTAACAGTTTCTTTCTAAAAGACATACACTGAAACTAGAATATTGTTTTGATTAGCTGAGGAAAAATTATATAAGGTTTTGTAAACTTGCCAGACAACCTTTAGAAATAATACATATGTGTGGCCTTCAGTATCATCCAAATAGACAATTTTGATTCTCTCAAAACAGTCCATTTATTTAAATAAAAGAAAACCTTCTTTCCTGATTATATAGAAATGATCTTTGCTATATTATTATAAATACATGTGAAAAATAATTTTATAACAGTAAAAGATTGTGACTTAGAATCATCTGTGTAAGTTTTTCAGATAAAGGAAAACAGTAAACAAACCCAATTCAATAAAACTAGAGTGAGCTTAGGAATTAACTGGGTGTTATATCTGAAAGGTGCTGAAGAAAGAGTTTTATTAATAATCATGTCTACCAATAAATAAAAGTTTAGTCACTTGAATTGGGATCTCAAAACTTCTGATTGTACCACATAAAAATACTTAAAGGGAGTGATGAGCGTATTGCATAAAAAGAATATCATCGGTCCCCTTACTTACCTTTTGTAGCTTGTATACTTTTTGGTTTTTAAAGATAAATTTTTTTCAAACCTACCAGTAAGATATTTGTTGTTAAAAGGTTAATTTTGGAAGATTTTTAAGTACATGCATATCATTCATTGCTATTTTATGTGTGAAGATTATATCAACATAGCATTGAAATAGTCTGTGGTAGATATTTTTGTTGAAAGAGTTGAAAGTAATCCTTGAGACAATATAAAGTAATTTTTGTATTAAGTACTCTTGAATGACTTATGATGGGTGATAGGCCCATTTCTTGGTTTAGTTACCTTTCTTCTAAAGTCTAAGTTTATATTACTTAATTGATGTAAGACTTTAGAGAAAGACTATGTCTTAAACCTAGAAACTGAAACAGTTGAGAAAATTCAAGGAATATAATCAAGAGATCCTGTGAAAGCATCTTAATGGACCTCTGTGAATTAGCACTAAAATTTAATGTTATAGAAGTAGTCCCCTAAAACAATTATGCACATTTCCAATACCATTTCAAAATAGATCATATTTGAAAGTGGGAGAAATGCTTACACTGCCTTGAAAATAAGAAAACACTGTCTTTTGAACACAGAGAACTGGTTAGAAAATGTTTATCAATACTGCTAATGTAATTTAAAAAAAATTCATAATTATGATATGAAAAAATAAAGTATCAGAAAATGACATCAAGGAAGATTAGTCTATACCCTATGACTAACTAGAGATGCATAAAGTAGCAATCTACTGGTGATTAATCTTGAAGCTCCTGTTGAAGAAGAGTGGATGCACTAAAATTGGAAAGCAATAACTTAATTTCAAGTGCAGAGAATAGTTTTTGAAGATATATATTTAAATATTTTACATTTATCTGTTAAAGGACATTATTAGAATCAAAGTGTACAGATGATGTGTATTTTGATCTTTGTTTTTGTTTTGGGGCCCCACCCAGTGATGATCCTGTGTGCCCAGAAATCACTCCTGGCTTGGGGGGCCATATGGGACACAGGGGATCGAACTAAAGTCTGTCCTGGGTCAGCTGTGTGCAAGGCAAATGCCCTACTGCTGTGTTAGCGCTCTGGCCCCTGAACTATTTTTTATTGCATCATATTAGTCATCATCCATATCACAAAGATAGTTCTGAACTCCTTATCTGTACTGCTGTCAATGCAAACTTTTTTAAGTCTTTAAGATAAAGACAAATCAAAGCTGGCATCTGAAATCATTTTTTTTTATTTTTAAATTTAGTTTTTACCACACTGTTAGGTTCAGGGAACCATACAGGATCCCCAGGGAAAGACTCTGGGGAAATAGAACCCACTGTGGTATTATTACTGCCTCTTGAAGATCACTTTTAAATTGTAAATCTGGACTTGAGAGATAGTATAGAAGTTAAGATCCATATTTTGCATGCGGACAGTCCCTATTTGACCTCTTGTCCTGCTGATGGTGCCCTGAGTACTAAAGGGTGTACAAAACACAGAGAAATAATATCAGTGCACAGATTAGTCTACAGTTAAAGTAGTATTCCAAAGTCAGTTACAGATAATTAGGAAAAAGATTAAAAAAAAAAAGATGATTAATGTAGAGATAGTTAGTAGATACTTTCCTTAAAAAGATTTGCCAAGATTAACTTGGCAAACTTGGTCCTTTGACATGTATTTTAGGTCAGATTGACAGGAAATAATGTTTCAGTAATGACCACAGCCTTTTCACTTCACCTTTTCAGACTACTTTAAATTACTTTAAAATTTATGCACAATTATATGTCCTGGAGGAGGAACAGACTTCAGCAATTAGTCTCTTGTACATGGTTCAAGTGCATAAGGTATGAGTGGCAATCTGATGTAACCCACATTACAAAAAAAAAATACATGATTATAGGTTATTTGCATTTGTATTAAAATAAAAGCCTGAAGAAGCTTGAAATAAATATAATCTAAGAGGCAAAAAAAATCCATTCTGCAGTCTGGATTAAGCATATTAAAGTTTGTAGGTACTTGTTGTAAATATTCATCTAAAATTCCCACTTTTAATTTGACATCTATTGACTTACAAACCATTTTCATTGCCTTAATTGTTTTTAAATCACTACTTAAAGGTTTACTTATAGTTGATCAAATTAAAGTTGTTTAAAAGAACATTTCAGCCGAACTGTGGTGAAGAATGGAGCCAATTAATAGATAAGAGAATTTTCTTTTCATCTATGCTGTTGATTTGATTTTAAATAGTCTGCTGTTTAAATTATTAATGTATATTTTGTATATATACAATGAGATATGAAATTTAGCTAGGAAGCTAATACAATCATTTATCTGCAGACTAATAATCATAATCAAAATTTAGCATGGAATGAGAGAGATTTTTAATTTGAGTGTAGTTTACATTGTTTTGGAGATGAGGGATAAGTCTATTTTTTAAAAGCATTATTTGAGGAACTTTGTGATTTGGCAGGCACTTAAAAGTAGAATTCCAGGAATAATTTTTCAAGCAGAAACAAGATAACTAGTGTATGTGTACTTGACATTTTGACATTTTGTTGTTATTCTCACTTCTACTGCAGGAGGTTAACTGAGACAGACATGTACCTGTGGCTATGTGTGTTTGCGTATGTGTATGTGTGTATGTGTGTGTGTGTGTGTGTGTGTGTAAATGAGGAATATCAAGATAACTCTCTGAAGTGACCCTAAAAAATTAAAATTATTACCTTGTCAGTGCCAATATGTTGTTGTCCTTTAGCAGTATTTCTTTGCTTTAGGAATCTAATTTTATGGAATAAGAATTGGAGAACATTTGGCTGAACTCTTTGGATAATTGCCCTTTATTTTTACTGGGCAGATGCGATCTCTTTGTTCACAGGAAATGTGATGTGTGAATTATTTATTATGGAATGTCACGGGTGCTGGTCCATGGAGGCCCAGCCTGCTGTAGTAGGAAAGACCCCTGATCAGTGCTGTAAAATCCGGGTCAGAAGCCAGTTCCAACACATATTTTTCTGTGCCCTGGATGCCATTTTTGTTCTTTGAACTTTTATCTCGTCATGATTAAAATTGAGTTAATTACTATCCTGTCTGTTTCCAAGATGTGTGAGATGACTAAGTAAAAGTGCTGTGTAAACTGTAAAACATTGTATAAAAAAAGTAAGGCTTTATTATGGAAAATTATGAAAATTATATAATAAGGTTGATTATATTTATTGTTATATGGTAAACACATAATTTCTGGGTTGGGGAATAATATGTGTTCAGTGGGGGAAGGAACATGCAATTAGTATCCTAAAATGACAAAAAATTACTCAGAGACAATTGGTATAATTATTGGAAACCACTACTTTAAACAATCATTTTATGAGTTCTTGAAAGCTGAGGATCGAACTCAGGCTAATTCAACCATTCATAAAAATTAAGGATGCCACCATGGGCAAGACATTAGAAATAAAATAAACAATTCTCATACATACTGATACTGAGGGAAAATGAGATTTCAGATGAACTGACTCACATTATAGATCCAAGAACTGGGCTCGATTATTGAGAGATAACAGTGAACACAAGTGAGATGATCATTTTGCCATCCAGAGATGGTAAATGGAGGCTCCACAGATCATGTGATATGAGCGGCATACGTAGCATTAATCATGTATACTCTACAAAAAAATGAGTACATAATATTAACTAAACATGCCCATCATTGTCTACTAATTCTAACTCAGAAGCAATTCCAGTATTTATTTGATAATCATTTACTTGCCCTCTTGCAAACAAAGACTTTGGAATTAAAATAACTAGCTAAATAACAACCACCAGATCCTACTGTTCTGTCAGTGATCGCCAACTCATAAAATGAGTGTGTCCTATCACGTGTCCTCAACATTAACTATCAGTTATCTGGTTATTGGAAGCTTCTGTGGCCCTGTATTATTATTATTAAGAAATAAGTTAATTGCTATGTAATGACTGACGATGTTGAGAAACTGCATAGCGGACTCTCAAAAACATTTAATTCTTGAATTTTCATTGTATTCATGACCTTATGCTAATGGTTTATATTTTTATAAATGGGAAAATTATATGATCCACAACCTTACTGCTGTATATTTTTTGTGAGTAAAAACTGTTTCTTGTATATCAAAATATAGAATATATAGTATGTTGCATATGAAGAGTTCTTCAAAAAGAAACCAGAATATTTTAAACCACTGTCAGTAACTAATGAGCACTGGCTCTTTGCTCTGTTGTGTGCATTTAGTTTTATTTATTTTGCCTCCCAAATGGTTCTCCCAGCCTCTATCCTGAGGATTCTTGGCCAATGGGGCCTGTGGTTCAATGAGAGGTCCCAGAGATGTGGTACTGCCAAATTGGATATGTCTTGGCCTCCTTGGAGTTTCTCAGGGGATCCACTGTTGCTTCCATTGATTACTAGGGGACCATCTGATATCACAAATTAAACTAAAGTCGGTCACATGCAATATCTGACACTTAATCCTTTTACAATATCTTCAACCCCATAAAAATTGTTTCTATTTTTTTCTCAACCCACCCCAAGTCAAGAAAATGAAAACGGATCAGTGGCACAACAGTAAGGCATTTGCCTTGCATGTGTCTGATTTAGGACAGATGGAGGTATAATCCCCCAGTGTCCCATATGGTCCTCTAAGCCAGGAGCGACTTCTGAGCACATAGCCAGGAGTAACCCCTGAGCGTTGTGGCCCCAAAACAAAAACAAACAAAGAAAGAAAATGAAAAGGAATACAAACTCACTACACACATTCAGTGACTATTCTATTAGTATATTGGGCTTGAAATTGCTCATAGTTTGAATAGAAACCACATCTATGGGCACACTCATGAGAATATGATGCTAAATATTAAATGTGAAGGCCGGGTTTTTAGCATTTTGCTTTTGCTCCTAGAGATAACATGACTATCAGTTCCAATTAATTTCCAATGAACTGGTATCTACTAGCTGAAAAAATATGGCTTATTTTAAAGTTGTTCTTATTATAGGTTTCTGGATTTCTTTATAAAAATTTAGAGATATGAGCAATAACAAGTAAAATACTCTCAGAAATTTAGAAGGAACAGCTACTGCATATTTATGACACTTTCATATTAAAATGATTGAATCTCCCATCCCCACAATATTTTTTGCTTACCTAAGTCATTTGGATAGATACAGTGTTTGAAAATTTCTTATTTACTACAGAATTGATCCTGAAGATGCAGTGTGACTGAACCTTGAAAATGAATAAAATTTGAGGTCAAATATTGGTTAGAAACTGAAGATTATTCTAGCTCAGTTCAAACTCCCTTTAAGTATTCAAGTACTGAGTAACAGATAATGTGACAGAGGCAGGAAATAAAATCTTCTTTAGAACTCAACAATGCTATGGTCAAAATTATAGATGCAAACAAAGTTCATGTTTATTTTGAATCAATCAAGGCAGGAAATCAAGTGGTGATCATGTGAATATTGTAGAATTTTCCTGGTAAGTGTTTGTTTAAAACAAAAATATTGAAAAGCTGCAGAGAGATACAAAAGTTTATTTCCCAAATGCTGGTCTACTTAAGTCCTGAAATTGACCAGGTTGCATCTGTAGCTGTGATTGGATTATCAGTTTGGATTCCATTGTACTTCTTTGGAACAGGACACCTACAAGTCTTATTATAATTAAATTAAATATTTTCCTCTAAGTGATTTCTAATAAGAAATTCTCTTAATATTTTCCCTTAAAGATGTAAATTTTTTAGCATCAGAAAAATCACATGTGATATTTTCAAAATTCTTATAAGCTTGTGAATTTTTCGAGTTAGATTTTGTCCACATCAGGTGACGCTCAGGGGTTAATTCTGGCTATGCGCTCAGAACTCGCTCCTGGCTTCAGGGACCATATGAGGTGATGGGGGGGGGGGATAAAAGCATGGTTGGTCCTAGGTTAATGCACACAAGGCAGGTGCCTTACCGCTTGCACCACCACTCTGGCCCCTCATTCTGCCTTTTTGATGAAAAAAAAAGTTGAAACCCAGAATAGCAGGAATTTATTCAAGGAAATATTGTGCATAGTAGACACAAAATAAGGAGAGGTGGAGGAAAAATTAACCCTTAGGTGGTGGGTGACTTGTCATTTTTTAATATTTTAAGACTATCTAAAAACCTGGAATTGTGAATAGGGGAGGTAAAGAAGACATTCAAAACTCATTTCCAAACCAGACTCTACCATATTGGGCTTTAGTTATTTTTATAGCATTTAAGATGCTTTATTCCTTAAAAATGTTCAAATTGGGAGAATTGTGTTCAATAATATGTTTAAAAGAAATGAGAAAATATATTTTCATTATCTGTCAAGGGGTAATACAAATTTTCTCTGGGCTCTGATCCCCTGTCACTTGTGGATGGAGTTCTTTGTTCTGAGAATGGACAATGCCCTCGAATTTGGGCCAAGTACATATTCTGAATTGCAACATTCTTTTAACTCCACACAAATGACCATGAAGTAAGTTCAAACGCACACTAAACTTTGGGAAAAAAGAAGTAGAATAAAAAAAAACAACAACAATAAAAAGATGGTGGGCTGAGACTACACAGGCACAGAGTTAATTCTGGCAAGAGTTGTCCTCCCAGTGCTGTGTACATGCCCCTTTTTCTTGATTAATGCCTGTTGTGTTCCATCCTTTTCTATGATTTTCAATCAAATATGATCAACAATCAATAATGACCAAAAAATGGGGAGGGAATGATAGTACAGTGGTAGGACGTTGCCTTGCATGCAGTCAACCCTGGACAGACTCCATTTGATTCCTGGCATCCCATATGGTCCCCTAAGTCTGCCAGGAGTGATTTCTGAGCACAGAGCCAGGAGTAAACCCTTAGCACCATCAGGTGTGACCCACAGACAAAAAATAAGATAAAATAAAATAAAATAAAGAGTGACCAAAAAAAAGAAGAAAAGACACGAGGACTATGAATTTTAGTAAAATCTATGATCTTCAGATGTTGTAATTAACCCATAACCTAGAAGTCTATATAGAAAGTATTTAAAGAAATAAAACAATAAATCTATCTTCATTGATGGAAGTAAGCTTGCAAAAATAAATTATACATTCATAAATGAAGAAAGCTACTTTAAAATAAAATAGCATGAGGGAGTATGCATTGCATTCAACACTGTATAAGAGAGATTTAGTCAACTAAAATATAGACTGGGAGAAATTAGCCGAATTGCAGCATAACGAGTATTTGAAAAGATATATCCTATAAATACCAGGGACAAAAATTGAATGTCAAGACCTAACATACATTGAGTACTGTGATTATTTAGAATTTTAGGAGACTCTCCCATCACCTTATTCTACTCCACATCACCTATGTGGTACCATTTTTGATGGTTTAACTCTATATAGCCTCATCCCCTTGATACTTATGGAACACTATTATTTGATTCATTCTATTCCAAAGTTCCTTTTCCAAATAGACATAAATGTACAAACTCTAAATCTTAGTGAAAATAAATTTAAAGTGTTCATTGAGGTTTGCAGTGTACCTGTGAAAAGTATAGACAATTGGATATTAAGCCAGATTAATAAATTGAAATATATTTTCTCTTATATTTCCCATGGAGTGTATATGTGATTGCATTTGTAGTTCTTGGTGGAGTCTTACATTTTCTTTAGGTGTTAAAGGAGGTTCTTGAAATTAAACAGAAAAGACTCACTATGATGATATAAGTGGCATCAATCACAGAATTGCTTACTCCTCCACATACACTATCCAAACTGTTCAACACCTTCTCCCCTTACTAGCCCATTCATATGTTCTACAGTCAGAAAATACAGCCAGTGAGGATGGAGTTGTTCTTCAATTCTCTCTCATCCTATTGTTATGTCCCATACTCCTTCCAGCTCCTTCAGTCAACATCTTTCTACTGCACTGCACATTTCATAATGCTAGACTTAGGGAAGGCTTATGGTGTGGGTATTGACTGGTTTCTTTGTGCCTCTAAAGAAAGTGAAGGGTGAATATGGTATTATTAGAACTTATTCTCAGATGTAAAGAATTTCAGAGTTTGGGGACAGAGAGAGCACAAGGTTTGTGCATAAATGTACTTATTTGCCTCAGCAGAGAAAATAATCAATGGGCAAAATCAGTTATTCTTATTCTTATAGCTGCAGAAAATATACCTAGTAATAAGTGAAGGAGCACATTTATCTTTTATAAACCTAATGAAAATTTATATTATTTTCAATTTATTTGAAACTTAGGCCAATAGCTAGCTTCTATAGCAAAGATAATTTGTGGTGTGGCACACCAAAGTGTGTGCCACAAAGAAGAATATTTTACTTATATGGCTATTTTTATCTATAATTATCTCAGGGAAGATTTATATCAAAATAAATACTCCTGTACTAATATTAAAAAGAAACTTATTTACTTATTTAACTTTTTTATACATATATGTGCATAGGATGTGGAATATCTGCATTTAACATTCAACAAAAGAGAAAACAAAGAGATTTTATTTAATGGCCAGTATTTCCTTTCTTCCTTCTTTTTTTCCTTCCTTCTTTCCTTTCTTCCTTCTTCCTCCCTCTCTTCCTCCCACCCTCCCTCCTTTTTTCCTTCCTTCCTCCCACCCTCCCTCCTTCTCTCCTTCCTTCTTCCCACCCTACCTCCTTCTTTCTTCCTTACTTCTTTCCTTCCTTCTTCCTTCCTTTCTTCTTTCTTTCCTAGTTTTCTTGCTTTCTTCCTATATTCTTTGCTTTATTCCTTCTTTTCTTCCTTCCATCTTTCATTTTTCCCTTCCTCCCTCTTTCCCACTCTGTTTCCCATTCTTCCTTTCTCCCTCCTTCCCTTCATGCAAATCATTCCTGACAGAGCTCAGGGAACAATATGTGGTGCTTGTAATAAAACCTGGGGTAGATGCATACAAGGTAACTGCCCTCCCACTAAACCAAGTTTCCAGACACAAGATAATTCTTTCCTAACGTTATTGTAATAAGTCATGCTAGAAACACCACAATCATTTTACTGTGAAAATGATTTTCTGGCATAAATTAATATCTTTATTGAAACACTTCGATTACAAACATGACTGTGGTTGGGTTTCAGTCACGTAAAGAACACCTCCCTTCACCAGTGCAACATTGCCATCACCAATGTCAAATCTCCCTCCATCCCACCCCACCCCCACCTGTACTCCAGACAGGCTTTCCAGTTTCCTCATTCATTCGCATGATTATGGTAGTTCTCTGTGTAGTTATTTCTATAACTGCACTCACCACTCTTTTGGTGAGCTTCATGTAGTGAGCTGCATCTTCCAGCCCTCATTTTTTGTCTCTGAAAATTACTGCAAGAATGTCTTTTATTTTTCTTAAAACCTATAGATGATTGAGACTTTTCTTCATCTATCTCTCTCCCTCTGACTTATTTCACTCAGCATAATAGATTCCATATACATCCATGTATAGAAAAATTTCATGACTCCATCTTTCCTGATGGCTGCATAATATTCCATTGTGTATATGTACCACAGTTTCTTTAGACATTCATCTGTTGAAGGGCATCTTGGTTGTTTCCAGAGTCTGGCTATTGTAAATAGCACTGCAATGAATATAGGTGTGAGGATGGGATTTTCCTTGATGACTTTTTAACATATGAAAAACTTCTTAAAAGTCGGGGGTCGCCTTATATGCTGCTATAAGGCATGCTGAAACTTACCTCAGATTTTTGAAAGAGTAATCCACCCCCTTCTTACAGCCACATCCCATCCAGCTGCCAGGCATCATCACTCAGCCTTGTCCTGATTCATCTTTCAGGGCATACAGAGGAGCTGAGTCTCTGAGTGCTGCTTCCCATCCTGCCATCGGCTATCATTGCTTGTATGCGACTTTCTGGTACTCAGTCCCTCTGTTCAGCTTTTATGGGACACGAAGGAGGCTCTCTGTCTCCCTCTAGTTGTCCTATTAATCACTGCACCCCAACCAGCTGCTCTTGAAGGAGACCCCTCCCTCTCCCTGCTCTCAATGTAGATCACAATAAAAAAAATCACATTCACTCACTACAAATGACAAGTGTAAAATGATTGTTGACACTCCAAAGTCTAACTTTATTAAACATATACTGTTAACCTTTGAGGGTTCTACTCTTTTTCTTATGTTTTTTTTAATTTGCTCTTGGAGTGCGGTAAAAGATAGGTAGTCTTATATGGCGAATATAGTCCAAATCCTATATTTTAATAGGAAAAGTAGGAGTTGTGTTATACACCCAGTTGTCTTATACACCGGAAAATACAGTATGTGTTGATCACCTAGGTAATCATATTTGATGTCATTTTGTTTTGTTTTGTTTTGCTTTGCTTTGCTTTTGCTCCTGGATAATAAGTGATCAAAAAGTGAAAAAAAAAAAGTAACAATGTAAGAACAGGATCATTTAGTCTGACTAGAGGAGAAAAGCTGAAATAGGTTCAGCATCATGTTTATATAATCAAGAGTGTGTTACTTTAAATATTACTTCTCCTATATAAGATCACATGAAATTACACAAATTTGAAAGGTCTTCAAAGCAATGAGAATAATTACAAACTTTATGAATAGATGGAGAAGTGGGAAATAGGACTTAGTGATAAAGTGCATGGTTTAAGGACATAAAACCTGGGTTTTATATCCCTGGCACTAGGAGAAGAAAAAATTAATATTGGGTAGAGAATAGACTAAAAGTTTTGACTTCTGAACGAATACCCAGGAGTGGGGAGAGAGGGAAAAGAAGTAGAGTGAAAGACATACAGACAGACACAAAGAGGTAGAGAGACCTACAGAGATAGAGAAAAAGAGAAAGAGAGCTGCAGGTAAGGCACTTGCCTGCCACTAGTCCAACTGAGATTCAATTACACATAGCACATATGGTTCCCCAATCACCTCCAGAAGTAATCCCTGAATGCAGTACTGCAATTAACCCTTCTCATGCCTGGTTGTGCCCCCGTCCCCAAAAAAAGGCACAAGTCAGACAAATAAACAAAAATAATATCCAGCATTGAAAACAATGACTTAAAAAGAAGATCTCAACCACTATGAGATAATAGAAAGCTTTGCTATAGCAATAGCCTTCCCACATGTAATCAATTCAAATTTTCTTAAATATTCTGATATGAGCAAAATACTTATATTTTCTAAATTCATACTGACACAATTTAAGGATATTTGTTTAAAAATGGTGATAATAATAGTTATCAAAGATTACAGAGGTACAGCAGACAGGTTGTGTTTTTTTTCTGTTTGTTTGTTTGTTTTTTTGTAGGAGATTTACCAAGGTTTAGTTTTTTAGTTTTTTTGTTTTTGGTCTTTGGGTCAGACCTGGCCGCACTCAGGGGTTATTCCTGGATCTATGCTCAAAAATCGCTCCTGGCAGGACCATATGGTATGTCAGAATTTGAACCACTGACCTTCTGCACGCAAGACAAACACTTTACCTCCACTCCATCTCTCCAGCAGCTGAAGGTTTAATTTTTAGTCTCCCATATGATCCCCTGACCACCAGCACATGTGACCCCAAAACAAAACAAAATAAAACAAAGCAGGGCCGGGCGGTGGCGCTACAGGTAAGGTGCCTGCCTTACCGCGCTAGCCTTGGATGGACCACGGTTCGATCCCCCGGTTCCCATATGGTCCCCTGTGCCTGCCAGGAGCGACTTCTGAGCGCATAGCCAGGAGTAACCCCTGAGCGTCACTGGGTGTGGCCCAAAAACCAAAAAAAAAAAAAAAAAAAAAAAAAAAAA
>PVKC010000561.1:0-26247 GCA_004027635.1 Crocidura indochinensis | reverse complement strand
AATCGCTCCTGGCAGGCTCAGGGGACCAAATAGGGTGTTAGGAATCAAACTCGGCTCCATCTTGAGTTGGCCTATGCAAGGCAAATGTTCTATAGCTGTGCTATCTCTTGGGCCCTAATATGTTCTAAGTGTTTCCAAGCTTCTGTGTAGGATGCATGATGGCTATAGAATGGTTAATTAGATATTGTATCTAGAGAGCAAAATTTTTCATTTACTTTGTGATCTTGGATTGCCCAAATCATTCCAATGTTCTGTGAAATAGTACTCTTGAAAAAGTTTATTCCTTCCTATTTTATATACTCTACTTAACTAAAATTCTGAGAGTTGAAGATTTTGCCTTTCATAACACAGTGTTCTAATGAAATTCAGAAAGTGACAGAGATAGCACACAATAAACTCTGTCAAAGTATTGTAGTAGAAGTGTATGATTCTTATGATTCGATTTTTGTATCAATGATATAACTCACACATATAATATCTATTACATTATTATAAGGATAAACCTTCCCAGTGACTTCAGCATACTTTACATGTCTTACACTCTGAATATTCAAGTAAATACTGCGCAGATGGGTTATGCGGTATTGAATAAAATGAAAGTCATGATTTTATAAATTGATTAAAATTAAATTAGAAATAAAAAGGTACTTTCTGTAATTGAATCACAATAAATACTGAAAGGACAATGAGGACAGGCAAAGTTCAATTGATATTAAAATTTATGTGTAATGCTTGATTATAAACATATTTGTGACTTTTTAAATTCTTCCTTATTGTATTTATTAATAACAAACCATAAACTTAACAGTGGAAATATCTGCCAGACATTACTATAATCAGCTTATCATTAGAAAAAGTTTACCCAAGGCCCCTTG
Source organism: Crocidura indochinensis (assembly GCA_004027635.1). Classification (NCBI taxonomy): domain Eukaryota; kingdom Metazoa; phylum Chordata; class Mammalia; order Eulipotyphla; family Soricidae; genus Crocidura; species Crocidura indochinensis. Next base: position 25,372 of record PVKC010000561.1, on the reverse strand, counting down.
ATAAGCTATTTTGAGATAGATATAATACCACATTTCAATAAACTGTTCCTAATCATAAAAATATATATTGCAAACCCAAATTGAAAAATAATCTCCAAAATAATGAGTCTGTTCTTAAAATTTTTTCAAGATGAAGAAAAATTATGCGCTGTTATAGATGAAAGGACAGAAGGGAATATGCATGTTATTTATCTCATCTCATATTTGAAAGGCATTATTTTAATGCTTCTATGAAAATATATACTTAAAGTCAACCACGGGGCCTGGGAGATAGCATGGAGGTAAGGCATTTGCCTTTCATGCAAAAGGTCATCGGTTCGAATCCCGGTGCCCCATATGGTCCCCCGTGCCTGCCAGGAGCAATTTCTGAGCACGGAGCCAGGAGTAACCCCTGAGCACTCCCGGGTGTGACCCAAAAAAAAAAAAACAAAGTCAACCTCTACCTACAAATTTCCTGCAAATTAAAATCCCTCTTATACTTATTTCCAAGAAACAAAGAAAATAATTGATTTTAGTATTACTCATATATTAAATAGAATTATCCTAGCAACTAAAATAAATTAAAATAGGTAATTAGATAAACATAGGAGGGGACTTTGTATCTCTATAGTGATTTGTATTATTTAGATTTAGGAGCAGTTTCTATGGTGATCACTAAAGTGCTACTCATCTCTACTTCCGTTTCTCTTATGACAATATATTTTTCTTATAAAATTTCAGCAGATGCTTTATGACATTTTATATTTATCAATAATATAAATTGGCAATGGCTAATTTTCTTACAAACACCATTTTTAAAATTGCTACTTAGAAGTTTGTAATAAGTGTTCACACTTTTCTTTGATGTTAATGACAGAGTATGTGACTGGGTTGAAACAAATTCATTTAGAGAACATCTATGTTTTAAGTGAAGACTAGAAATATTTTTTAGACTGGGGCTAGAGAGATAGCACAGCTGTAGGGTGTTTGCCTTGCATGCAGATGAACCCATATGGTCCCCCAAGCCTGCCAGGGGGCGATTTCTGAGCACAGATCCAGGAGTAACCACTGAGTGCTGTAGGATGTGTCCCCAAAACCAAAAACAAAAAAGGAAAAAGAAATGTTTTTTAGAAACTGTCAATTGAAAAATACTGATACTATAGCAAATATTATTATATTATTTTTTCCAGTGGCCTATTTACCATTCATTGTCCTGGTGAGGAAAATCATAAATGTTCTAAAGGTTTAAGCCATTTCTGAGTAGCTATTCAATTCCTACCATTTAAAGACTATCCTGATTGTGTGGATGAAATATTTGTATATTAGAAATTATAAAGGAAATTTTATTATGTCTAAGAATAGGATAAAATACCGTATTTCTTGCTCAATAAGATGCACCTGGCCATAAGACAAACATAGTTTTTAGACAAAGAAAACAAGAAAAAATATTCTAAAGCAAATGATGTGCTAAAATATTTGTTTGTTTGTTTGTTTGTTTTTTGAGTCACACCAGCAGCGCTCAGAGGTTACTCCTGACTCTATGCTCAGCAATCGCTCCTGACAGGCTAGGAGGACCATATGGGATGCCGGGATTCGAACCACCGACTTTTTGCATGCAAGGCAAACACCTTAACTCCATGCTATCTCTCCCACTGTGCTAAAATATTTAATAAACTGTAATAGAATAAGACTTCCACCATGTTAAGTGAACAGCAGTCAACATGACATTAAGAATCATGACTCTTTCTCCCTCCTTGCACTCAGGCTTCAACTGCAGGCGGCATTCACTCCATAAGATGCATCTTGGGGCGGGAGGCGAAGTACATCTTAAAACATAAAAAGTATGGTAAAGTTTAGTCTCAGAAAAAGAAAAAGATGATCTCATACTTTTCTTACTTTAATGGTGACAAGAAATATAATTATGTTTTTAAATTATTGCTTAACCTTTATTTACAATGTCATTTTGCATGTCTGATGTATTCAATAACTTCTCCTTCACTTGATTCCTTCTGCCTTCCGGAGAATATGAGTTAATCAAATAGAAAAATTTACTCTCTCCATGTCTTCATTTAATCAATAGGGAAACCTGATTCCTTTGAACTTCCTGTAAATAATCTAACACAGATTTCATTATTGTAAAATCATTTCTTTAATCACCATGGTTGCAAGCATGTTGTAATTGGGTTTCAGCCATAAAATGCACGCACACCCCCTTTACCAGTGCAACTTTCTCACCATTCCTTGTGATAAGCTTATTATCATGAGCTAGTAGGTCCTTTCAAGCCCTCATCTCTATTGTCTCTGGGTGTTATTATTATAGTCTTTTTCTTTTTTTTTAATATTTTTTATTTAAACACCTTGGTTACAAACATGATTTTGGTTGGGTTTCAGCCATATCAGATGACACCCTCCCATCACCAGTGCAACATTCCCACCACCAATGACCCAAATATCCCTCCTCCCCTCCCCACCCCTACCTGTACTCTAGACAGGCTTTCCACTTCCCTCATATATTCTCATTGTTAGGATAGTTCGCAATGTGGTTATTCCTCTAAACTCATCACTCTTTGTGGTGATATTCATGAGGTCAGCTGTAAGGTCCAGTCCTCCTCTTTTTTATTTATGAAAATTGTTGAGAAATTTCTTACATTTTTTTAAAACTCATAGATGAGTGAGACCATTCTCCTTCTTTCTCTTTCTCTCTGACTTATTTCGCTAGGCATAATACTCCATGTACATTCATGTATAGGAAAATTTCATGACTTCATCTCTCCTGACAGCTGCATAATATTCCATTGTGTATATGTACCACAGTTTCTTTAGACATTCATCTGTGAAGGGCATCTTGGTTGTTTCCAGAGTCTTGCTATGGTAAATAGTTCTGCTAACATAGATTTCAATAATGTGTATTTTCTAACAATGTCTTTCTCTTTCATTCCCAACAGCTGTGTTACATTATATTTCCACAGGGTGAATAAACCCAGTTCAAATGATGTATTTATCTACTCCTGGAGGTCATTATAGTATACTGATAATCATTATATTTCTCAAAGTGATAGAGATATGTCTGGATGAGACTCTCGAGTCCAGAGGATGTTTCATCAAATATAAAACATGTTTTGTTAAGCTGATTCAAAGGAAGTGATTTTTGAAATAATATATTTCTTACTTCAGGTAAGAAGGGAAGACACTACTTTAGATGGTTGTTGGAGGTAAGATAAGGCAGTCCATAAGAAAAAAAATGTGTGGGACCAGGAGGCTCCTTACTATCAAGCATAAATACATGGAAGTAGAACATCTTACTAATTTAGCCAGTAATAAGATTATGATGGAAAACTGCAGCAAATACGTCCTTACCTAGATGATCTCTTCATTTCCATCAGAGAAAGAGAGGAGGAGATCTTAATATGGTGTTTATCAATTTTCTACAGTCACTCCATGTAACTTTTTAAAATCAATTTTGTTTTCAATGTATCTATTACACTCATCTTAAAGAATTGTCATGAACCGGTAAAGAACAGTCCTACTTGTGGATACTAAAATTTCTGCTCATCACTATTTTACTTTTCCATATTTAATCTACTTTTAAATTTAAGTCATTTGATGTATTTTATTCTCAACTATTTACTTTGTATCATTGTTCAGGTTTTAGGAATGCCTCTGTGTTCATAAATACTGGGGAATATTAGAAAGGACTTGATCTACTGAAATAATCCGTTCTTTTCTATACAATTTCAAATATTCAGACTTCTGAAATATGTATTTACCTTAGGAATGTGATTGACTCCACAATTCCAAATATCTACAACTTCTTGAAAGCGAGAAAGAACATACAATATTTTTAACAAAGTATTTGGAGCTAACAGCAAACTAAAGTTTCCCAGTCCCATTGTATCAGAAGCAAAGAATTAAGACAAAGAATAGTTCCTAAGAACTGCTTAGAAGCTTCACAGGAGTAGCAGAGTTGCACTCAGGAGAAATAAGTTTCTATTAAAATACGACAGAGCATTTAACTGCCCTGATCTATTCTCTTTGGAGGTCGTTCAGTATTTGCAGTGGAGTTCTTTTTCACTTTTAAAAACACTGTTGAAAGCTTTCCTTTTGCTTCTCAAAGAATTCTGCCTTGCTTTACAGGCAATACCCACAGAGAAATAAAAGTTACTTTGTGTGATATTACATTGCATTTTACATTCAAGGACACTTAGAGATGTGTGAATTGTATAAAAATTAAAACAATATTTTTCTTTCAATAGAGAATCCCAATAAAAGATCCCAAATGTCTATTTCTGTTCTTTCATTCTTTTTACCTTAGAAAGACTGGAGATGATTATAAACATATTAAGAAGATGATCATTTGAAATGACTTAGTGATTGCTTGTTTATTTCCTTTTTAAATTGTATAGAAAATACAGATTAATTTGATAATTTAGTGGAGATATGTGGACAAAAATTATTATTTAGTAACTTCAAATTCTTTGAAGATAAATGAATTTAAGATAACATTTGCAGGCACACAGGTTTATAGGAAATTATCTTTTAACAATTAAAAATAGAAATTAGTATTCTAGCAAAGAATTGAAAGTATCCTCAAAATAATTTTTTTTTTTTGGTTTTTGGGTCACACCAGGCAGTGCTCAGGGGTTACTCCTGGCTCCATGCTCAGAAATTGCTCCTGGCAGGCACGGGGGACCATATGGGGCACCGGGATTTGAACCGATGACCTTTTGCATGAAAGGCGAACGCCTTACCTCCATGCTATCTCCCGGGCCCCTCAAAATAATTTCTAATAGTTATTATTGGACTTAGATTAATTCATTTTTACCATTTTTCTATGGAAAAGATTAGTGGATTATTTTGTTTACTGAGTCTGATATAAGTAATGGGATAAAGAAAGCTTTTAAACACTTAATATATTACTGAACATAAAGGAGGAAATAAAGGAAGCCTAAAGTCATGTTTATCTCCATGTATGCATGAATGCAGCATATATGAGCATGCAGATTTCTGTATAGCTTGCCAAAATATGCAAATTCAATTTAAATAAACTTTGACGCAAGTAATACTGGTTTAATTATAAGTCACTAAACTGCGAGAATTCATCTTTCTAAAAGTTGCTTCCAATTGCCTTATCTCACTGATAATATCCAAGTACTAGTGTGATAAGGCAATGATGATGTATACTTCTCTGGTATATTATAAAGCTGATATAGCAAACAATGAAATATTTTATAAGAAAATGTAATATTTTATGTATTTCTTGGGTAATTGTTCTTTAAGAATGACAAATTTGGGGCCAGAGTGATTGCACAGTGGGTAGAGCATTTGCCTTGCACACTGCTGACCCAGGTTTGATCCCTAGCATCCTGAGCCTGCCAGTAGTGAACTCTAAGTGCAGAATTAGGAATAATCTCTGAATGCCACTGGTTGTGCCTATCTTTATTGCTGTAATGTTCACTGGATATTTTATTTGATACTTCTTTTTATACTGTCATGGTGTCTCACCTACTTTTTCTCCTTCGTCTCTCAAACAGAGGATGAGAGCCTCTAGAAGAATTCTGCCCATTTTCGGTGTATTTGAGTTTTACCCCATTTTATTACTTTTCTATTCTTCAAACAAAACCACAGAACTTGAACTATCTAGTCTCACCTCCCAACTAGAAGGGGATATAATGGAGATACCATGACCAAACAGTTGTAAGATCACTAATTAGTAAGCTAGGCACAGAGGGGACCACTCATTCTAGTAGCCCAGGGGGTGAGGGTGGAGGATATGGGAGGCAGGACAGAAATGGAGGTGGAGGGATGGAATTTCCATTCGGTGATGGAAATTCCCCTGATTCAATGTTAATATGTAACTAAAATATTACTGTGAATGATATGTAAGCCACTATAATTAAATTAAAAATTATTAAAAAATAAAATAAAAATATGAAAAATGAATAATAAATGTATACTTGCACTGAATTAGATCACATAAGAATGATTAAATAAAAATTTGAACTACAAAAATAATAGTACCCAAAATATTATAGCTTTACTCCCCAGAAAAGGATTTGTCTAATGAAATTCACTTCCTTCTATCAAAAATATTTTAAATTTAATTTTGAGATGGACTTTTATAACACATCACAAACTCCTACATGAATGCTGGCCTTCCCAGGTGCTTCTTAATACAAAGCTTATTTTTATTTTACATTACTGTTTGAAGCTATTGTTAGTACTCAATTTTAAAGACTTCTATTTAGAGTACTTATCATAGTATAGTTTTTTTAAAAGAAACAGAATATAATAAAGTTCATATAATAGAACCGTATACAGTTGCTAATACGCATTTAGGAATCCTAGTATTTTAACTTCAATGTCTAAACCTTTTGTGTGGATTTTCTAAGCTTTATAGTTAAGCTGAAATAAAATCAGATGATTTAACTTTACCTGCATGTTCATCACTTATAAACAACAAAACATTGAGAAAACATATTTCTTAGCTTAGAAATATCATATAATTCATTATTTACAGTGAAAACTTTGTTGAATTTTATCTTCGATTTGTATGTAGATAGATATTGTATTCAAGTACACTTCAGTCCTGTATAGAATATGGCTATTATACATTCATTTGCTCTACAATGTTTCACCTACCTAGTAAATACCATGTAATAACATTTACTCTCTAGAGTACATATCATAAATGTGTTTTTTTGGCTGAAGTTATTGCACAGTGAATAGGGCATTTGCCTTGCTTATGGCCAACCTTGATTCTATTCCCGACGTCCCATATGGTACTTGAGCTTACCAGAAGTGATTCCTAAGCACTACCAGGTGTGGCCCAAATGCAAACAAACAAATAAAGGTATTTTCAATGTAATGAGTCAATTTTATTTTTTAAAGATTATATAATATTAATGTTGGAAAAATAATCATCCTCACATAACAGAGAAACTTGCAAATTTCTTTGCATACTCAAGACTATAGAACAAGAAAAAAACATGTAAAATATGTAAAATTTCACTAATATTAGAAAATTTCTATGAATGCTTTAAAAGCTGAAACTTTTGTTTCCATTTTGAATCCCTTTTCGCTTTTCTACCTTTCTGCATAGATCCTAAATTACTTTGTCAAAATTCTCAGAGTATCAGCTTTAAAATGACCTTTGACTAAGAGAAGATAACATAATAGGTTTAAAATCAAAATTATTCACTTCACTAAATCTAATGAGCAATTAATTTGCTCTCTGTGCATTTTCTTGTTAGGCTACCAAAAATCCAATTACTAGTTTTGCATGGCTTTATACAACTCTAAGAAAATTTTCTTCTGAAAAGACAGGTAACTTTTTTATAATAATACTCTTGCACTCAACTAAAATAAAGATGTGCTTCTGGGTGGAATATATCATTCCACTATAATGTGTTACAAAGAAGAAAACTAAAAGGAAATAGGAAGTTTTAACATAGTCCTAACTATAATGGGTTTCTTTTTTAATTAATATCTTTTTATTTTTGCCCTTTTTTTGCCACCCCCATGACACTCAGACTATGCGCTCTGAAATCAGTCCTGGCTCGTGGGACCATATGGGACGCTAGGGCATCAAACTGTGGTACATCCTAGGTTAGCCATATACACGGCAAATGCCCTACTGCTTGTGCCACTATGCAAGAAGCTCTGGCCCCTTTTATTAATTTTTTTTATTTAAGCACCTTAGTTACAAACATGTTTGTAGTTGGGTTTTAGTTATAAAAAAAAAAGTGTATCCCCCTTTACCAGTGCAAACTTCTTATAGCCAATGCCCCTCATTGGTTTTCTGATTCATTCTAAACTTAGTTTCAAAGCAATATACAAAATAATAAGTATGAATATTATAATGCACATTTGTTAAATATTAGAGAGTCTTAATAACATTACAGGAATAATTGACAATGTTAAGACATATCTGAAATTTGTTATCCATTTTATACTACAATATAATTAAATTAGAACTTTAATACTCATACTGGGGTGAAAAATATTCTGGCAGAGAAAGTAGTAAATAATAGAAAAATATATAAAGAGAGAGCTGTCAGCAGTTATAATGCAAAGTTTACTTTAGAAATTAACTGTAAATTAGCTTTGCTGTGAACCTAAGTACAGTCATGACAGACTGCAATTTTAAAGTTTGAAATCCAGGTCTAAGAAGAATAGGCAGTTCCTGGAACTGGATTTTATGGAGATATTCAAGGAATTGACCTTTTGGTCAGTTATCATTGGAGGCCAAACAGCAGTGAACAGATAGCCAGATGATATTGCACTGTGGATCTCTAGATGCCTGACCAACCATCACTGAGCTGAAGCCCACCATAATTATTTGTCTTATGCTACATTTGAACTACAACAAATCCTAGCCCAACTAAGGCACAATAATTTTAAAAACATCAATACCCAGAGGTTAAGATCCCCTAGAGAAGACTTAAGTATTCTTTAAATTTGGCCTGTGAGCCATTCCCAGGGTCCTCATTTCTTAGGAGATATTGGACACTAGCATAGTGGAATAAACTCCTTTGCATTTACATTTCTGCCTGTCTCCCTGATGGTTTTTGAAGTGGTGGATACTCAGTCCCAGACATTAACACCATCAACTAAAGACAGAAAGCTAAGGGGGGATTTTTTTTCTCCTCCCATTATAGGTATTTAAAATTATTTGCTTTATAATGTAAGATAGTTTACTTTCATGCAAGAAAGCTTAAAGAATCAGGATATGGCCTAAAAGTATTTCTTTGTTCCATGATATGATTTAGACATTAATATTTTATGATATTTATTATAATTTCTAAATAATCATAAAAAGTGAGAAATGTTCTAAGACTATAAATTTTTGTGAGTACAAAAATAAATATGTATAGAAAATAGCATTTTGATCATACAAACTGCTATCAAAATAATGATGGTAGGTATCTGAAGCAATGGTAGCTAGCTAGTGTCTTCTCATTTGTCACAAGACTAGTTTGTTTGTATTTTTATTTAAATAAAATGTTTTTGTTTTGGGGCCACACCCACCAGCACTCAGGGGTTACTCCTGGCTCTCCACTCAGAAATCACTCCTGGCTAGTGAGGGGGACCATATGGGATGCCAGGGATCAAATCAGGATTTGTCCTGGGTCAGTCATGTTCAAAGCAAATGCCCTACACTGTGCTATTGCTCCAACTCACAAGACTAGTTTAAATTCAAACAAGGCTACATTGCCTTGTTGTTAGTCACTAAATTTGGGAGAATAATATAAAAATGGACATCTAGTCTATAAATAAAAATGGAAATGTCACTCTGAAATCTGAGTTGTGATGATGATCATCATCATAATAAAAACAAGGATATTTACCTAAGATTATAAAGACATGTGCAATAAAACTAAGTGTGACTATATTTTTATATTACTAACACTCTTATATTTGTTATATTTCTAATGTCATGTCTCTTCAGCATGTCAGCTCTATACATTCTGTATAGGTAGTTTTTGCAGGAAGGACTGGGGTGGTGATGTTTCAGGTCTGTAGTGGTGTCTCTATAGATTTTATAATTACTCAGTTTTCTTCTCTGAATACCATATTTAATTTGCTTTGATAAAAATGTGACTTTGACTTTAGGTGTACTTTGATAAAAATATACTAGAAAAATACTTTAAATTTTCATTTTTCAATCCACAGTAGAGATTTCCTAGGATTTTAGTACTCAATAGTTATTAATATGATTAATTTTATTGAATAATTATTATTTTAAGAATATTATTGATAATATTAATAATACTAGTGTTTGCCATCTAATAAATCTGCTGTACCTCAACGCCATGAAATAAGATGAAGATTTTGCACATTAACCCACTGTTTTGTTTTCATTTTGTTATATGCGTTGAGTTGGGGTCATGCCTGGCAATGTTCAGGAGTTACTCTTGGCTCTGTTTTCAGGAATCATTCCTTGCAGTGCTCTGTAAAGGTCCATACTGGGTATTAAATCTAAGTTAGTCCCATGCAAGGCAAGCACCCAAGGCAAGCACAGTACTATCTCTAGTTGCTCAGGTACTACTCCTGACTCAAAGCTCAGGAGTCTCTTTTTGTCCAGTTGTGAGGGGATCAGGCCTCCTGCATGCAGAACATGTTTTTAGCAATTCAGCTGAACTCTCTGGCCCTACCCCCAATATTTCATTTATGATTATTATATTTTACTTTACATAAGAAAGATAGTTTTCATGGAATAAAATGTACTCAGAAAGATGCGAGTGAGGAAAAGAAAAGGATGATAGAGTCAAGAGAACATAAACCTTGAAAGAGCAGGGAAGAAAGGAGGCAGACAGAAGAGACAGAACCAGCAAATGAGATATATGTTCAAGGGATAATAGAAAGCTCCAAAGAGAGGAAAGACCAAGATGGAGGTGGAGGAAACAAGCTTGAGAAAACGAAAATCACTATTTTAAAATTGAAAAATTCAAGTTTGTCCAAATATTTAGGAATTCTCAACTCCTCTCTTGCCCCTCATTTGCTGTCTCCTACTTTTATTTAAATTGACCCCAAGTTTTTTCTGCCCCACCTATTGTGGCAATGTTGATTTATTCTAATGTTATGTAAAAAGATTGTCATTAACTTGAAGCCCTGAGAGTACTTCAGCTTTTGACTAATTTAGTCATTTTATGAAAAGCTGACAGATCAGCTCTCTGATTCTTCTGAAAAAATGCAGACTCTGGATCATTATTGACTAAATCCTGTGTGGGCAAAAAAGGACAGAAAGATCTTGGTGCAGGAATGATGAAGTTTTCTCCTGTGGGCTACATTTGCCTTGTCTTCTCTGTTCATTCTTCTTTGTTTGAATCATATTTTTCCTTGCAGTACTGGTACGTCCTGTCCCCAACTAGATTCTGTGAAAGTGAGATTCTTGGTTGTGAGATCAACTCCCCAGCAGGATTCCCAGAGGGAATCCTTTTTCTTTATTTCCAAACTAGAACTTTATCCAGTAAATAGCACCTTGAGACCAGGAACTGAGGTAAGTAGTGCCTAGTGGCCTTGAGGAAGTGTTTCAAGGATTGACGAATTGTAGAAGATGGGGCAGACTGCTAGCCTCAAGGGTTCTGAAGGCCAACTTCAGCCAACTATGGTGTTGCTCCAGCCCGGGTAGTGTCCCCCCTAGTGCTCCTGGGAGCTTGCAGAACCTTATTAAGAGAATGACAAATGAAGTTCAGAGTAGTTAAGACTGTCCAAGGTGGTTTGAAGATAATCTGGCCCTTTACTGTTATTAATTTTTTTCCTATCTTAAATCAGTAATGGGCAGACAAGTATAACTGGGGGCAGGGGAGGGTTTTTCATCTTCGACTATGTTTAGAAGTGAACTGCCTTCTCAAGAATAATTCTTTACTTTTCTAATAAAAAAGTGGTCACTCCTTTCCCAGTATATGAAATCCTTCCCACTTCTCTTCTGGAATCCTAGGTCCCTTAATATAATATTAAGATATCAGGCACACCTCATTTTTTTCTTTAGGATTTTCCACCATATCTATTCTCCACTTATTAAATGGATTTGTCCTTTGCCAATTTATCTGATGCTCTTTTAATAACTTGTATTGAATGAGAAGAATTTAGAGGTGTGAGGGAATTTCCTTGCACCTAACATTGTACTATCAGTTTCTCTTACTATATTTTTAGCTAAGCTTCATCATTAATCAGTATTAAATCCTCCTAGGATGGATGTTTTGTGTATAGGTTTAGATAATAGGGTGGTAGTCCCAAATCATACAAAACTTGGAGGGTGAGAGGGAAACTGGGGACACTGTTGGCAAGAAATATTCATGGGTGAAGAATCCTATACATTGTAAGGCTATACCTCATTATGGACAACTTGTAGATGTGATTTTTAATTAAAGGGAAGATATGCAAAATTATTTTAATTTGCAGAAACATTTAAGATAATGGTTAATGTGCAATAAACCATCTAAGATTATTTCTTTTCTCCAATTTTTCAGAATGCCAAAAAGAAACAAATTCCTCATTCTCCTGGTCTACCCTATGATATCCTTATGATCTAACCTATGATCTTCCTCTTCTCTCTGGATTCTTTTCCTCTCATCATCTTCAATATTAGTCTCATATTTGAACCCTGTATTTTTGGCTGTTCATTTATTCTCTTTTGGCTTAGAGAAGATAGTACAGATACTACAGAAACTACAACTTCTTTTTTCCCTAGCTTTGTACATTTTTTTTTTTTATCTTTCTTGTTCTCCTCCACCTACAATGACAAATTTCAGGCATCTCCACATCCTTTTCCAATTTATAACCATTTCAGAAAATGGACCTTTATTATATTTTCCCAAAGAATTTTCATTGTAAAATCCCTCTGCATATGACCAAGAGCTGCTATGATAGTAATATACGTATGTTTATCAAGTTTCTTACCTCCAGATACAAGCCAAGACCCAGAAGTCAGCAATGGATGGCCAAGAGAGGCAAGTCATAAATCTTTTAAGTAATGGCATGCATCTGTTCTCTCCTGCATGACATCTCAGTGGGTTTTTGTTCCAGATTCTAAAGTATGGCAATACTGCCAAATGTGGTCCAGCAGGATGTAGATCTTACCTTAGTTATAACAAGGGATCATACCAGGCTCAACTGCTAAGTTTAAATTACATAGATGGTATGCAATGGTTGGGGGACCTCATATCAAAAATTTAAAAAATGAGTGTATAAATTCAGACTAAGTACACATAAATATTTTATTCTTTGGGATAACAATATCCCAATATCCCCTCTTGATGTGAATTTTTTTCACAAACCTGTGTAGCTATTCACTCGTTCCAACATTTTCAATATATGAGGGCCAATATCTAGTTATGTCCCAAGAGTGCCTTTTCTCACTGATGTCCTGGACCCTACCCGCTTCCAAACTCAGGACAAAAAGCTCTTGATTTTTTCTTGTTTATTCTAGCATTTATATCCTTGAAAGCATATAAAAATAATGTTCTTTTTCCCTCGCTTATTCAATATTAAGTTGATTGCTTAATTAATCTAAGAAAAAGCCAAGGTTGATGGGGAATATTTTCCCATACATTGCCACACTTTTTTCTATTGAACAAATATTTTATTATTTCTATTATATTGCACTAAAGTCTCAGTTGGATTATTAGTTAGTGCAGAAATATTGGTACTACTACAGCTAAACAAATATGTATTTTTGTAAATATGACCAAACAAAGGGAGAGCACATTCATATTATGTTGTTTGATAAGTGATTCTGCGAAAGTGATGCTCCAATAAATTTATTTATTAACTTTGTTAATTTTTTTTGTTTGTTTTTTTTGGATCACACCCAGCAGTGCTCAGGGGTTACTCCTGGCTCCATGCTCAGAAATCGCTCCTGGCAGGCACGGGGGACCATATGGGGCACCAGGATTCAAACCGATGACCTTTTGTATGAAAGGCAAACGCCTTACCTCCATGCTATCTCCCGGGCCCCAATTTTGTTAATTTTTGTTGTTAATTTAAATAGATTGTTTTTAAAAAGAAAGGTATAAACAAAGAAATGTCCTAAGTGTTTCAGAATTATAGTTTCAGAAAATATCATGAGCTGAGCCATCTATTCTTTAGCTTTCTTTAAATAAGACATACTAGTCTCTAGGAATATTTACCCTTCTTCCATAAAGATGAAACTAAAAAAATGTTAGAAATGTAAACTAGATCTAGAATGGTAGCATAGCAGGTAAGGCACTTTCCTTGCATACAGCACATATAGGTAACTTCTTGGCATCCCATATGGAGCTCTGAGCACCAGCAGGAGTGTTTGACCCCTAAGTGCTGAGCAAGGAGTAACCCTAAGCATTGCTGGGTAAGACCCCACTTCCTCCGAAATATCAGAACAAGAAATGTCTACTAAAATACCAAGATACATTCAAAGTGACATGCTTTATAGTCAGAATAGAAACAACAGCAGAGCAAATTGTAAATCAACAGAAATGAGCTGTGGACAATGTGATTTGTAAAGGTCACTACAGAATATCATGTCATGACACCAAACAACAAGGAAGCTCAACGGTAGTTAAAATGGTGATCTAGGCCATAATTTTTAGCACCTGGATCAAAATTATTTCTACTGGAAGGTAAATTCACCCTTAGATAATAAAAACTAATGCATGGGATAAATTATTGGCTCCTTCTATTAGTACCTTCTCCTGAAAACAAACAACAGTTTTACAAACAAGGATATTCATAGAGAAGCAAGTTTGAGACCTTTAATTACTAGAAAAAATACCTCTCTATACAAAAACTAAAGGTGCCTTCAAAGGTTGATCTGAGTTGAATAAAAATAAAGCATCACCAAAGATTACTCCAATTCAACTTTGTCCAGTAAATGTCTCAGTTGTTGAAAAGACAACACTTGGTGATGGGTGGTGTTCTTTACATGACTGAAAACCATATAAAATCATGTATGTAAGCAAGGTGCTAAATAAAAAATTAAAAAAAGCCAACAGGACAACACTGTCACCCTAAATATAGTCCCTTGAGAACAGAGGTCAAGGGAGTAGATTGAGCGGAGATCAGGATGAACCTGCTTCTTGCTTGTTTTCCTCATTAATCATTAGTAAAGTGTGTGGAAAAGATTCACAGTGGCAACTATGTTCTTTTTCCTACATGTTAACTAATAAAGTCATGAATAATTAACTAAACTGCTGGTTGTTTTATACCAGAGGTCTGGCACTTCTGAAACAAAGGGAATAGTTTTTATTCATTCTACAAAATTTAAGATGGTTATTATTCATTTTATCTCCTCCTTTTTATACAGTGTCGTTGGTTATAACTTTTTGTTGTTATATTATTTGGGTCTTTGAGGAGCATCGTTCCTTTGTGCTGGAATTTAAAAAAAGTGACAATATCTATAATTCTTTTGTGAGAATGACTGAATTTTTTAATGCATTACATGTTTTATTACCCATTTTGTAACTTTTACTATCATGCAATCCTATAATTTTGAATGTTTTCTTGCTATATATTTAAAATGCACAGTACATGCAATCCTTGTGGAATCCTTATTTTAAGAATAATTTAAAAGGTACTGATTAGTTTGATGAGACTATTAAAATTAATTATATCTTATATAATAAGATGGTCAGAGGACGTGGGAACATCAATCTCAGCATTTTCCTTTTTCTTTTTTTTTTAATTTGGGGCCACACTTAGTGGTGCTCAGGGGTTACTCCTGGCTCTGTGCTCAGAAATCATTCCTGGCATGCTTAAAGAACTATATGGGATGCCGGGAATGGAACCCAGTTTGGCTGCATGCAAAGCAAATGCCCTACTGCTGTACCACTGCTCTGGCCACTCAGCATTTTCTTTAACTTAATATTTTTGTATATGTCTTGAATTTGTACATTATATTTTTTCTTTTTTATTTCAGTCATGTTGATGCTCAGGATTTTATATTCGGGTCTAAACCTGGGATTTCCACATGCAAAGCATATATTCTACCCATTGAGCTGACACTGAAATTTCATATATATTGGCTTTAAATTATATAGACTCTGGTTTTAATTGACTTAACTTTAGTTGATTTACAAATTCTATTTGGGCATCTCAATTTTTGTTGGGTTTGTGGGTTCAAGAGATTATATATATCAAAAATAAAACAGAAGCAAAACTCATTTAGGACTCCTCACATTGATTGTTAGTTTTTAGTTAGTGTTTGCTAGGAATCAAACTTACTGGTTATGATATTTGTGGAAACATTTAAGATAATTTTTGGTATTCAACAGCTATCCAAGATTATCTCTTCCCCCCACTTTCAGTATGACAAAAATATTCTTATAAAAATAATTAATTATGTACAAAATATACAAATAATGGAATACTAGGACTCCAAACTGATCAAAGAATTCAAATTCATAGTGTTCTGCTCTATAATGAGTGTCTCTGAAAATATATGCAATTACACTTGAATACAATAGCCAGAAACAATGTGAGCAAAGAGGTCTTTGTAATACAGTAAGGGATTAGGGATGCCTAACTTTTTTTCACACAGTTTGGGATGCATAATAAGGGGAGAATAAATAAACAAACAAATAAATAAATTAGAAAAATGGAAGGACAACTTTGATCTCATTTTTTCTTGTTAACTTTCCTGTCATTGCTAATTATTTCTCTTGGCAAAGCTTTAAGGTTGTATAATGTACTTTTCTTTTGAGAAGTTATTTCGACATCCCCGGCCATAAAGGAAAACTTCATTTTATGACTCCCAAAACATAGCTATTGGGACAAATAGCTTGGTGGTGTTTTGTAGAACTGAATGCTCTTCAATTTCATCCTAAGGCTGTATCACTGTATCTCCTTAGATTTCTCTATTGTGCACACACATCCTAATACCCTTCCCCTTGCTTTCAACAAAATTGACTTTCCAATCAAAATAAGTATATCTGCATTGTTGTAATGTAATCTGCACGGAATTATTTACTTACAAGTCCTTAAATTGTATGTTTTTTTCAACCTTAATATTAAAATATCATTATACAGCATATAATTATACATGACATTTAATTATATAAGTATACTTATATATAAGTATTATATACTAAATATAATAAAATATAATTATAAGTATATGATTATATAATTATACTGAAAAGTAAACAATGCATTTTCACATAATCCAACATTCATCAGCAACCTGAGGCTGCTTTCAATCACTATTGATTGGCTTAAGTTCTTGAAAAATATGTACATGAAATTCAACACTATATTCTCTTTAAAATTAAACTTTTAATTTAGCATAAATATTTAACTACTCATACATGTCGAGTGTATGTAGTTTCTTCTTTTTATGGCTGAGTATAATGTCATTTTATTAATGAACCTCAATTCTTGTATGGGCATTTGTAGTTGTTTCCAGTAATTGAATATAGAAAAAAATTAAAAGCAATTGCCTGAGAAATATTTGTATTTCTCACAAAATCTATTGCATAGGCATCTACTTTCTTTGAAATATAAATGGCTATATCGTGTGGTAAATCTCTATTTACATTTTACAAGAATTTTCCAAAAGTTTTACAATTTTCACAAATAGTTTTGCAATTATTTATTACAATTAGTAGCATCTAAATATTTTAGGTCTTTAACATTTATCAATACTTAGCAGTCTTTAATTTAAATGTAAGTACATGTATAATGGTATTTTGGTGTGATCAAAACTTGTTCTTTATCATTTTATATTTTCTATTTTTGAAGTTCACATACTTTCTCTGATAAAATGTATGAGGGAACGG
Organism: Crocidura indochinensis; assembly: GCA_004027635.1. NCBI lineage: Eukaryota > Metazoa > Chordata > Mammalia > Eulipotyphla > Soricidae > Crocidura > Crocidura indochinensis. The sequence continues at coordinate 8,141 of PVKC010000561.1, read as the reverse complement.
CAGGAATTATCTAACATATTTTTCATGGTCGTTTTCATGGTCTTTCTCTGCCTTGTGTCAAATGTCATGCCATAAAGCAGCTGTTTTATAAATTATCTCTGGATTTCTCATTGTTTTAGGTGATAGATCATGGCTAATCTCTGTGTACTATCTTGGATACAAGTAGACATTGATTTTCTGGATTTTGATAGAAATAGAAAGAATTATTAGAGTCTTATAATCTTACAAAATATTTATGCCTCTATCAGCCTATTTGCCAATCTAACATACATTTAAAAATGTTCCTATGGGGCCGGCGGTGGCACTGGAGGTAAGGTGTCTGCACTAACCTAGGACAGACCTCGGTTCGATCCCCCGGTTCCCCATATGGTCCCCCGTGCCTGCCAGGAGTGACTTCTGAGCGAATAGCCAGGAGTAACTCCTGAGCGTCGCAGGGTGTGGCCCAAAAACCAAAAAAAAAAAAAATGTTCCTTAGGACCAGATAATTTTTGTCCTCTTTGTTTGTAGGTGGTTGGAAAATGAATCTTTGAATACACCCTCTCCTCATCTTGGCTTCAAATGGACCTCAAAGACAATCCACCTTTATGCATAGTATTTCTATTTGTGTTACATTTATTCCTATCCCTTGGTTTGAAGTTATAAGTAAATCTATTTGAGACTCATTCTGAGAAACTCAGAGATAAATGACAGAGATAGAGAATTTATCCTATGACATTGCTGCACTTGTTATGAATGTTACATGTTCATCCTATTTCCATGCATTTGTCCAGATGCCTGCTTTGAATCTCACGGAAGAATTCTCATTAGCATTTGTTCAAGGCATTGATTATCTCCTTAATTACAAAAGTTGAATAGCTTAGTGTTTTTCCTAGAGTAATGGATTCCCATGTGGACATGGCAAATGTTTGGAAGTTAATAATTAACATGACAAATCTGCTTTATGGCCCATTCAGCTTAGAACATCAATACGTCTAGTAGGTCTAAGATACCCTGTTTTATGGTTGCCAACTTAACTGTAAGCTGTTTCTCTGCTTGTGAGAAGAATGTAGAAACAAACTATAATACAAAATTAACTGATAATTATGATCAAGTAAATACAAATCCACAACTATAGAACCTGGAGAAAGGAGGAATCCAGTTGTAATAAACAAATATTTTATATTCTATGTTGTAGAAAACTAAATAGATTACAACAGGCAGGCATATAAAATATTTCCATGAAAAAATATTGCTCTCAATATCTAAAACAAAGCATTACCCAAATGTCCATCAATTGATGACTGGATAAAGAGGCTATATTCTAGAATGGAAATAAAAAAAATGGTCAGCCCTAAATAATCCAAACCAATGACAACGACAGTATAATCACAAACTATAAAAAGCTATACACAAAATGGACCTGTTACATGAACAGTCTAGGGATTAAGGGTGGAGGTATGGAATACTTGCTGGGAACTGAGGTGGAGGTTAGTCAACACTGGTGGTGGGAAGAACTCTAATTCACTGTCAATATGTAACTGAAATACAACTGTGAAAGACTTGTAATTCATATTGGTCTCAATAAAAATAAGTTGTGATATATATTCAACTAATTGCACCTGAACTATTGAAAACAATAAAAATCTTCCCTTTTTTACCAAGATAAATAACATCTGAGTGATTAAGTTCAGCTAAATTAGCCAAAAGTTTAAGACAATTAATGAACAAAAACAGATCAAAGCAAAAAAACCCAGAAACTAGTAAGTCACAATAAAAATAACTCTAGAACTATGAAAAATGTGAGCATGAGAGAATAGAGAAATGAGAGATAAAAGAAAAAAAAGAAAACCAAATAAAAGTTTCCTAAAAATTGTCCATTTTTTATGATTTTCAATAACTAGGTTTTACATTTTATGAATTTCTTTGATCTTTATTAGCTGCATATTGGTTTCTCTACTTTCAAGAGTATCTCTCTGCCTTGCCTTTGTGTTTTTGGATAATTAACTCATAATTTAATTTTTATTTGGTCACTGAAAATATTCATTTCTTCTAGTCATTTCTCCATTGAATTATAGCTTTGTTGACATTTCCCCTTCAATTCAATGCCTCTGAGTTTGTAAACAAAAATAAATTACAGAAGTTCACAGCAAAATTAGGAACCTTTCAAACTAATATTCGCCCCCAATGAACCATGCATATTTTGTTCCATTATCTCACTCCATCTATCTTAACAAAGACAAGCTTATTTTACTTGCTTCTAGCATTGAGATTATGTTAAAAAAAACATGAGAAAATGTATTATTTACAACCTACTCCTCAATCTATGTTCAATTTTACATAATATTTGTCTTCAGGTCATGCATTATCTGATGTTGATAAGATGTACAGTATATATACAGTCATAGAATTTGTAGAAATAGAAGGTGAAAACATTGTAGAAGGGACTGGAATAAATCAATCATTATTTTTTCACATCTTAATTGCTTTCTCCTTTATTTCTGTTTGTTTTAGTCGAGATGATCAGGGGTGTACCTCTGTACTTGGTTATGGTGCTTGCACTTTTGGGTGTGGTGTTCACTCTCCTATTGCAATACTGAACATTGAGCCTTGATGTTCACAAATTTCGTGTATATGACTTGCACAAGCAGGTAGTGTGCCAGAGATAGCACACATTATTGTAGTGCTCAGATTTTCAGATGGTCACTGTGATATGTTCAGTGTAGGTGGAGGATAGACCTAGGCATTGACTCAGGGTCTCATATTTGCAAGGTAGATGCTTTATTGACTAAAAGTTGAGTATAACATGCCACTGGCTTCTTTGGTTTTTCATATTTCAATGTTTTACTCTCTTGGGCTAATTTTAGCAAATTTGATTAGCCTTAAATTTGGAGTCAACTCATGAAACTCATGATCTGGAAGCTTTGGTGAAAACAAATATCGATGATATATTAATACCCATAATGTCTTTACCTAATGGCGAAGGCATTTGGAATGAATACAATGTGATGTATTCATTAAAATGAGGAAATTTTCTATTACTTATTCATAGTTACTTGACTCTAATAGGTAAATTTTGTTCTTTAGTCTTTCACAGAATAGTTTGTTGGATAAATGCTTTATATATATACTGGTAGCTTTAGTACCTAACAACCTGGGGTCACTTAGTAGAAAGATGTAAATTCTTGCTTCAACTCTCTGCCCTGCATCTTGTTCAAAGACCTAATGTGTCAGAAACTCTGGGAACAGAGCCCAGCTCTCTTCTAACAAGTCCCCAAGTGATTCAAAAAAGCCAAAGTTGGAGAACCAGTGCTCTAAATGATCTTACTTTTTTATTCAAAAAGTCTGAGATTGCCATAAAATCAAGTACACAGGGAAATGACTACTAATTTATTAATTTTATTCATGTATAAGTGCTGGGAGTCTGTTCAATGGATGTTCCTGTATAAAATTCTTTTTTTCAAATCATATTAAAAATATGGTCAAATAGATCTTTATAAACATGAACTGTAAAAAAATTTATTACAGTATAGGTTTGTATATATATCCATATTCAAACATAGGAAGATATAAAATATTTTAATAACACACAATTGTTTTTATTTTAATATAATAGTGTACATTCAAACCACTTTAAGATGTTATTGTTTTCCTCTTTTAATCTTCAGACACAGTATTTATCCTCCTAAAGTTATAGAGATATAGATAGATAGATAGATAGATGATAGATAGAGAGATAAATAAATAGATTGACAGAGATGATATAGAAATATAAAAGAGATTTTTCATTGTTTGGAAAATAAGACTCTCAAATATTTAATTCAATATGCTAAAATAAAATGTTAGCACAAATTCTTAGTAGTTTTCACTCTATTGAAAAAAACCTGATAGTTAAATAAAAACTCTTTTCCACTCATTAGCAGATTCCTTAGATGCAATTCATGAATAGGAATCTACAAAATTAATTTTAATGAGAGTTAAGATGCTTTTGAGGGGTGCAAATATTAATAGATGAAATTTACTCATGGAAGTCAGTTAATTCTTTCCAAAACATCAAATAGCACCCAGGTTTCTATTTCAATGTGTCTTCTTTTTTTGTCTATGTGAATAACAGACAGGAAAATTGACTTGTTTTGCTGTAAAGCAGAATTTCCAGTAGCAAAGAATGGCTATCCTTCTTCACCCTATTTCTTTTTTGAGGGGGTGCGGTCACACCCGGCAGCACTCAGGGGTCACTCCTGATTCTATTCTCAGAAATCGCTCCTGGCAGGCTTGGAGGACCATATGGGATGCCAGGATTCGAACCACAGTCCTGCATGCAATGCAAACGCCCTACCTCTATGCTATCTCCCAGGTCCCAACTGATTTTGGAGAACATTTGCTTTGAAATTTAAATCAATGGAACTTAGAGATGTAAAAAAAAAAAAAAGCCTTCTCAAGGATGTTCAGAGCACCTTTTCTTAAAATATCTGAAGTAAAGTCTCCCCTCCATAAAAGTCACCTTGGTGTGTGAAGCTAAGCTGCCTGGAAGCCCTAGTGACTGGGAGAAGTGACTGCCAGGACTTGGGTGAGCTCAGGGCAAGTCGTAACCCCAAGTTTTCTTCAGGCCAGAGGAGCCATCATAGAATCATTAGCTAGGCTAGCAGTGATAATCAGGGCTTAGGTACCTCACACATGAGTACAGAGGTGCCTAACATGTAGCTAATCCATTAGACTTCCAGGGCAAGGAATTCTAAATATTGCCAGAAGTAATTACAGAGCACAGAATCAGGAGTCATCCTTAAACTCCCCTGTGAAGATAGATGGAGGTAGCAAAAAATAATAAAGCAAGAGGCAGATATCGGGAAAATTGTCAGGAATGTATTTTCTCAAAAAAAAAAAAAAAAGGTTGGTTTTAGAGTATTTATCTGTATTAAAAGTAATGGTACTTCCAGAGAAGGGGGAAATTCTGTTCTACAAGTAAAGAGAACTTTATCCTGACTTAGAGTATAAAGATGAGCTTCTTGGAGATTCACATTAGTCTGCAGTTGATAGATCCTGGCCCATACTAAGATGAAGCAGAGATTATTTATTTTATAATAAAAGGTAAAGACATGGAAAAAGGCATCTTGTCAGCCTCTTCAGTGGGTCTTCACTGCTGTTCCAATCATTCCTATTTCCTGGGAACAATTTTCCTCATCTCCAGACAAATGCCATTGACTTCAATGTTCCTGACCAAAGATGACACTTATTGAAACAGGCTTTCTGTGGCCATATTGAAATAAGCCTAGCAGATCCCTGGGAAGAACATGATTCCATAACATTAAGAAGTAAAGGAGGAGCTGGTTAGGTGGCACTAGAGGTAAGGTGTCTGCCTTGCAAGCCCTAGCCAAGGAAGGACCATGGTTTGATTCCCCGGCGTCCCATATGGTCCCCCAAAGCCAGGGGCAATTTCTGTGCTCTTAGCCAGGAGTAATCCCTGATCATCAAGCGGGTGTGGCCCAAAAACAAACAAACAAAAAAAAGAAGTAAAGGAGAGAGAGAAGGAAGTACATGATACTAATTCAGTATCAATGTATCAATATTGCAAACCACAGTGGCTAAATGGACAAAGAGAAAAGAAAAATGTCTGCCCCAGAAGCAGGCAGGGGAGAGACCTGGGAGAAAAAGTGGGAGGAAACGTGGGGACACAATGGCCGGAATGTGCTCTCACAAAAAATGTCAGACATTGTATGAATGAAATTCAGTATGTATAACTTTGCAATTGTGTCTCTCACGGTGATTCAATTAAAAAACATATTTATGACAAATTAAGGGAATAAAGACACACACAAAGGAACGTTTTCTGGAAAAAATATTTTTACTAGAGAAACTGTCTTCAAATAGCTTCAAAGAACTTCAAATAGCTTGAGATAAACCTTCATTTCTTATCTGCAATTACCCTCTCTTCCTCATGTGAGACACTGTGCTCTCTGTTCCATGTCCCAGGGGCCTATTATGTTCTTTTGTTCATATGCAAACTCACATTTATTTCATTTAGTTTAGAATTCATGACACTGTGAATTCTCCACAGGAAAATTTGCGAAATATAGTCTTTTTCTTCTACTAATCTAATATGAACTTTTGTGCTTTTCCAAAAGACTCCAAGAAGATCCAAATGAAGTGAGGAAATGACCCCAGCACCTAAATAGAGATATCTCATATTCTTTATAAATCAGAATCATAGACTAGAACAGTTTAAGGTGTAGTTGAAGTCTATGTGAGCTTAGAAGATGGAGTGAAAGCAGCTCTGAGGGTTATGGTGGCATTTCCAATCATAAACAAGGGAGATTCTTATTCTATTAAGCATTTGTTGAATCCTTTGGCCTATAAAACAAAAGTCTCAGTCTCAATTTCTTCAGGTGTATATTAACACAATATCATTTACTGTGGTTACTCAAAGCTTTAGTGTTTCTGCTGGCCTCTCTTTTATATTCCTCAAAACAACCTGTGGTAAATTTATATGGCTGTCATTGAAAGTAGTTGACCAGCAAGCAATAATCAGTACATTTTCATTAGTCATTGTTTTCCTTGGGATTATGAATTTCTCTTCTGATTTTCTTACTTTGGTGCTGAGCTAGTTCTGTAGATTTAATAAGTTTTAGCTAGTTTCCTTAATGGTCTTATTCCAGAGCACAAAGCTAACTTTGAACATCCCTTCAGTATTAAATATTTAATGATGTTTGAATACAAATTTTTAAGGTTGGTTTAAATCATTGTGTAAATACATGAGCATAACTCAAAAAGTTTTAAGCTAACACAAGATACTGAGAAAAATAAGAAATTCAATCTGCTACAAGCAGAATAAAGTTATATAGGAGGGTGTTTTGTGTGTAAAAGAGAAAATAATGTATTTCTATTTATTTCCCCGGAGGGAGAAACTTTTTCTGCTAATTACTAGTTAATGACCATAAAGTGCATTGAAAATATGCAAGTGCTGTATATAGCCCTTGCTGTATCAAGTCTTTATGACTCCTTCAATCACTCTATGATCATTTAGCAACATCTAAAAATTAAATGTTAATTGTTTCTCTTAGTCTTTTGTTTTGCAGGGTGACTGCTGCTATTTGAAAAGAAAAAAAAAAGTCATTCACCTGCTTTGAATAATCCTATATCCATGTCATGCCCTCTGGTTGTCACATTTAACTTTGGCTCAAATATCCTTTTAACTACTAAATGTTTTCTCTTTCATTCAAATGCCTGATGCAAATAAAGTTTGTTCATCAATTCTTCAATCTCATTTCAAATTAAATATCATCCCCGTGTTGTCAAGTGTTTCAGTTTTTTAAATCCCAATTTGCTTTTCTGGTGTTGAATCTTTTGCAGTCTGGCCAGTGGCCACATTTCCTACCTCCTTTCTATCTACAGGCAGGGGTTCAATTCTCCTGTGTATAAATTGTCAACATTATGTGTGCATCTCTCTGCAGACTACTACAATTGTCTAAAGAGATATCTTCGCTTCTGCTTAAAATCACATCCAGGGATGGGAAGACATCAAATATGTGTCTCTGTCAGTTAATCCTCCACTTTGATAATATTATACAAACTGTGGCTAGATTGTCACTCATTTTTTTCACAGATAAAGGTTCCCATTAGCCACCATGATTTATGCTGACCTTCTAACATTCTTTCAGAGTTATGGTCCCTCGGTATTTGGTTCTATGTCAGAATTCAGCAGTGATCAATTCATCACTTGGCAGAGCAAATGGGAAGGAAGAAAAGTGAAAATTGTGTTATAGGGATACAGATCGGTGACTGTTACTGAGGTGTGTCTCTCTAGAATCTATTTGAAAACATAGCATATATTAAACTGAATAATGATTGATAATGAGTCCATGTCTTGGTCTGGGATTGCATTATCAGTTAACATTATTATTGTTCAATGATCACTTAATTTTACCTGCTTTACTTTGTCCATCATTATTGCCACAGGACTTTGTTCTGTTTTGTGGACATATTTAATAAGGACTTATTCTTTGCTCTGTGCTCAAAGATCAGGTGACCATATGGGGAAACCAGGAATCAAAGTCAGGTTAGTTGAGAGCAAGACAAGCTTAGATGCTTACTCACTGGACTATTTAATATGTCCCTAGAATTTGTTTATCTTTATTAATTAATATTTGTAAATATGCACATTCATACATTTT
>PVKC010000560.1:33225-64235 GCA_004027635.1 Crocidura indochinensis | reverse complement strand
ATATATATATATGGAAAATAGTGGACTACTACTTCTATATCTACACCAAAATAAGAAGGTCGACAAAAACTAGGTAAGAGAAAAATAAAATAGTAATAGAAGAGCTACACTTTTAATGGATGAGAACACACAGCCATATTTTCCTTTTTCCATTGGCCAAAATGCAAGCATTAAAGATTCCTCTTGCATTTTTTTTCTTGAAAATTCTTGGTAGATGTGCTGTAAAACTGCAAGTTTTCTTGACGCAACATGAGAGGCACCCGAGCTTGGGTAAGGTGTGGTAAATTTGGCAGGGAAGTTGCATTTCCCTAACATTGTTTCCAGACCAGGAAATGTCTCAGGTGGTTTGGTCTGGGGAAGCAGCTGCCAGTTTATTCGGGCATGGGCTTGCTGGCCCTCGATGACATCATCAACCCTAATTCTTTACCCTGCTTGCTCCACAGATGGCTCTGCCTTCAATTAGGCTTCATTTTAGCTGGATACCTCCCATGATCCCCACCGGGGCTGTCTCCAAAATCCTAATATGGAAGGCTTCTAATTCATGGCATGCACCGCCTTGACTATTAAAATAGCAAAAGCATTTACTAATGTGCACTTCAAAACCACCATATAATAGGCGACTTTCTGCTCACAGCATCACTATGACCTAAAATAATGGGCTGTAATGATGAACCAGAACATTATGTCAACTGAATTCTCATAATACACAAGTACCACATTAAATTTGTTTATCTCAAGATCTGAGGTCACCGAGAAGCAATTGTAAACATTAAATGCCCTTCTATAACCTGGTAAGCTTTTCTCTAATTTGAGCTAAAGACAGATGGTAAACTCTGAACAGGTGGAAACAAAGATTTTTGCAGGCTCAACTTTTTTTCCTTTGGCCACCCTCAATATCCCAAGTTATAGACTACTAGGAGGGAAATATCTTATGAAATATAAATTAGAACACAAAGTTTCAAAAGGGGATCTAGAGAGATGACCCCAAAGATCGGATGAAATACATACATTGTATGTAGTAGCCCAAGTTTGGCCATTGGTACTCCAGGGTCCCTGAGAAGCATGCCAGTAATACCTCTAAGTATTGGCAGGTATGGACCAAAATATTAAAAGGAAGTAAACATCCCAAAACACTTGCATGAAAGACTTGCATTTATGTAAGGGGTTCACAAATGGCAAATTTTGCTGAATTTAGGATGGCTTTTTGGCAAAGCCACAGCAGGGGTGCTTAGAAGTTGAAAGTTGGACTACATAGACAACACAATATTATTTCCTTGGTTTTGTCTATGTAATCTAAACAAAATGATACAATTCTTTAACTACCTCTTCTACCATTTGGGGGTTGGGATAATAGGTCCTTGGGATATTGTGAAAATTTTATTTCTTTTTTTGTTTTGTTTTGGTTTGGTTTTTGGGTCACACCCGGCAGCACTCAGGGTTACTCCTGACTCTACACTCAGAAATCACTCCCGGCAGGTTCGGGGACCATATGGGTTGCGGGGATTCGAACCACCATCCTTCCGCATGCAAGGCAAACGCCTTACCTCCATGCTATCTCTCCAGCCCCAAAGATTTTCTTTCTAACAGTTTTACTGATTACTCGGAGGCTTCTAATATGAATTAGAATCTGACACTTAGTGATATCTGAGATATGTCTTTCTACTTTACCAAGATTCCTTGTATGGGAATTATCTTCCCTAAACTTTTATCAACTTTGAAAGTGTTTTAACCAAATCCTTCATGAGAGTGTGACGGCAACACGAAGAAAAGATAGGCAGATAGAGGGTGAGATGAAATGCCTTTGATTTTGTATGTGCCTCCATACATGGTACAGAGATATTAAGGCTGAGAAGGGTGTTTAAGCTGATCTTCTCTTATCTCTCTACTGGCTGCAGTCAAGCTGAGCTGTGATATGCAGCTCATCAAAAGATAGACTCATAGGAATTGCAGCCATTTTCTCAGCTAGTTCAGAAAAATCAAAGAAGGCTGCAGAAAGTGACAGGCCAGCAAGTTATTTACATAATTCTCAGATTTACTATATCATTAACTCAAGATATCTACAGCAAGATACAAATTTCTGGGTGGCCCAGCAAAATGCCAGGTGTATGTATGCTAACATTGTCAAAAAATGACCCCTAGGTTCAAATAGTTCCTGTGATGTTATAATTAAACTTTACTATGACCACTGAGAGTGAGAATGCCATCAGAATTTTCTTGATTCACAATTTTAGCTAAATAATAAAGTTTGGGAAATTGTCACCCCTGGAAGTGCTTAGGGGTCACTTTTGGCTCTGTGCTCAGGGATCACTCCTATGATGCTGAGGATCAAACTGACATTGGCTCTATGCAAGACTTACTTGCTATTCTATCTTTCCAAATTAAAATCATGAATGTTGCACAAGGGCTACTATTTTTGAAAACCAGACCTAAAGGCTAGTGCAGAATGGTTGAGTGCTTTTATAAGAGAAACTGTTCCCAAGATAGAACAGATCATCACATGTTTTAAGATTTTCATTCTACATCTTCATTAGTTTTTCATATGATGGAATATTTGCCATGTAACTATTACACTGTGAGAGTGTCCCAAAGAAGCCTTTCTTAAGTTCAAATGGTATCAAATGAAGAAGCAATTATCATTCACTTACATAGAAAATTTTTTAATGTTGCCAGACCAACCCCCCCAACGCATACAAATAATCTATCAAATTATCCAAAAATGCCTAAGACTTGAAATAAAACTAACACATTATAAAAGAAGAATTGATATAAATATACAACCTGCATATAGTAGTTTCTGGGGAAAGAGTTGAGTTGGGCTCAGGGTGCCATTGACTTTAGAACAGCTGCTGCAAAACCAATGCTGAGTGTGATTTTCCTCTTTTTCTCTTGTCATAAAAGTGAAAATTACCTTTGGGTTTCTATTCATTAGCAAAACTAGGTCAGTCTTTTGTAGAAGCGAAGCAGTTTAGCTCTGTCTTTCCCAAACTGGGGAATATCTGTGTTTCTTATTGAAGATTTAATAAAACACTACCTACAGGGGCCCGGGAGATAGCATGGAGGTAAGACGTTTGCCTTTCATGCAAAAGGTCATCAGTTCGAATCCTGGTGCCCCATATGGTCCCCTGTGCCTGCCAGGAGCAATTTCTGAGCATGGAGCCAGGAATAACCCCTGAGCACTGCCGGGTGTGACCCCCCCAAAAAAAAAAACACTACCTACACAAACTGAAACAATTGGGGCCATATTCAATCTAAGTGTCCTCTTTAATTTTCAGATTTGTATTTGGCTAAATAAGGAGACAAGATTAAAATGATAGAGTTAAGGAGGAAGTAAGTACATAGTAAGCTAAGTTTTAAACAGAGTTAGGGAAGTCACAATGAGTTTGCCTGGAATGATTACAGTCACCCCTAGACACAAACTCTGCAGTCACATAAGGTTGGGAACACACCGATAGAACCTTAACACCACAGTTGCTGCTTCCACTGCTGCTAGCCCAGGGCAAGTGGCCTGGCTACAGAAAGTGGCTCATCCAATTCCTTTCATAACCCAACCAGATTATTCCACTGAATTACTTGCCCAAGTAAACTGGTGTTCAGGATTTTAAACATTTAATATTTACTCTGTCAGGGGTCTCTTATGGCACCAGCGCTATAGTAGAGTGGGTAAAGCACTTGATTTGCATCAAATCCAAATTTGATCCCCCACATTCCACATGGTCCCCCATCACCGGTAGGAGTAATTCTTGATCATAGAGCCAGGAATAACCTCTGAGCATCACTGGGTATTGTCCCGAAACAAACAAACAAGAAAGTGTCTCTTCTGAACTTGTTTTGTTACCTGTATTCTCAGTTGGCCTAGCTAGAATTGTCATATGTGCTTAAGCTTTTGAAAAATATAGCAGTGGTCCTTAATATCTATATTATCGTGCATTTCAAAGGAGGATGCTTGGTGTTCTAAAAAAAACAAACCACTCAATTTAAATCAAGAAATGCAAATACTATATTAAATAGGCAAACTGCCTCAGAAAGGCAAGTCTCCTTTAGTATTTAAGATCAGTGGCATAGGATTTGTCTGCTCAATGCAGTTCTTTGAATATAGCAAAGTTCTTGGCATTTTTAAATGAATGAGCACTTGGCCTCATAAATAGCATCAGAGTTCACACCTCTCAGTCTGATATGCTTATGATGAACCTATCTATAATTCTCCAAGTATAAAATAATTTCCAAGTGAGTTGTAAGGTACTAGTGCCCTTTTGTATTCAGAATCAGGGAAGTTGCTCTGAGTAGAGAAAAGTCTAGTAGCTTCACAGACCTGGTTGTTTCACTAAGCATCTCCCACTCTCTGAATGGTGTGTGTTTTCAAACTGGCAATTCCTGCTGGCAATGTGTGAAGGAGGGCAAGGAATGTCTACTCTTGGACAACTGCCACTAGCTCTAGACGATTTCTCTGCTTTTTAAAGTGACATGCAAATTCTAATGAACCCCATTCTCTCTTACAACCCAAAGTTTCCTGGGGAGAGGTGAAGTTCAATTTCTTATCTACTGTCCCTGGGTATCTTGTCATCACTTGTGTGGACAGATTTAATCTGCTGTGTGAAGAGTTTGTGCTTGAACATTCTGTTACCTAACACAGCAAGATGGTGTGTGAGGAGGGTATGAAGTGTATCTGGACTCATGTTGGCTCTTTGTAGGTACCTAAAATAGATTTTTAAAAATTGATGTCACCCTCAAACAAATACTAGGAAGACAAGTAGAAAATAAGGCTGTTACTAAGGAAAACCATAGTTTGTTTGTTTGTTTGTTTGTTTTGAATCAAAGCATTTGTGACTTTACTTCACTATTCTGTCCTTGGATAGATTTTGACTAGAGTTTGGGGTCCAGTCAAAGTTTGATCAACGTTTGACCTTTAATACTGAAGAATCAAAATTTCTCATTTTCAGTTTTCTTTGAGGACAAAGTCATCTTCCTTCAAGAATTTAATTACCAACCTGTAGTGGTAAGACTCATTCAGATCTTTTTCCAAATCTTAAGTATCATATTCCTCCAATTGGGATGTCAAACCCAACTTACCTTTCCCAGTGAGTTGCTCTTCCTCTTGCCTTTATCTCTCTAATGGCACCTGGCAGGAATCTGGGAGTAACCCCCCTGGTATGCTCCCCTTGAACCCTTCACATCTCAGTAACACCAGATATCTTCAAGTCTTTTTTCTCTAATCTGCCCTTGAACCCAACTGATTTCCATCCTTGTTAACTTCCTTAATTTAGATTGCTGCTCTCTATTTGCCACCTTATTCTAACCCAGCCCAATTGGCTCACTGTTTCCCAGTTGAAGACCAGAGGGTGCCCCAGCAACATGCCAACCAGCCAGGAATAATAAGACAGAAGCACATTTCTTTGTTGCCCTCACTCAAGGCAAAATCTGGTAGACATGGGGGAGCACTACAGAAGGGCACAAAAGAGCTTTACAATAGACTTCTTTCAGCACCTACCACTCAATCTTAGCATCAGAAGATGATGAACTCGGTGAAGTAAACGAACAATGGAATAAGCTGGTGTGCAAAGGTGCTTTGGGGATATCAGAGCATTTCAGAAGAGAAAGTAAGGACTGTGATACTTGGGATTTAGAAAAATCTAAGAGGAAATCTCTGGACAAGTGGATGAGAGTAGTTAAAAACACTAGCCACATATCTGTTCCTTACAGGACTAGTGTTCAAGTCAGTGTCAATACAGGACAGTAAACCAGACCTCAAGAACAGAACATGATCAGAGAATCCAGACCTCAATCTGGGTAGATACTGAGATACAGGAGGGTTCCTCAGTTGAATATGGGCCTCTTTTCTCCTTAGAGACTCACGGAGAAACTAGAAATGGGCAGTAATAAGGACAATAAGGACCCTGTTCCTACTGCCTTCCTGTCTCCCCCTGCACCCCACTTTGAGTGAAAACCACAGTCCCTTTCCAGAAACACAGAAGAAGAACCACCTCGATGTAATGCCAACACCACGCCTTTCGCCTGTGCACCACATCCGGCCTTCGCAGGGATGTCCCTTCAGCAACTGTCCCCATCATGCCTGACCTTTGCAGAGACCAGGCTGAGCCCTTCACCTATTGTTCTTGGATACCTGCCCAGTCCTCGCTGGAGTATTTACAGTAACTGTTGAAGATGGCACATAGTCAAACATTTGCTGTTACAAAACTAAGTGGTGTGCTGCTAGATACAAAACGGCGTGGATTCTGGACACTGGAGCAGGCACATGGTCATTCTGCTGATCTCTGTGAATCATCACCACTCCCCAGTGCTCCTACCTTCTTCCTCTCCAGTAGAAGGAAGGGATCTTTGAGTTAACTGGGTTTTTGCCCTTCAATTTTGGGGCATTATCCCTGGTGGTGCTCAGGGTTTACTCCTGCCTCTGTGCTCAGGGATCATTTCTGATAGGGCTCAGGGAACCACATCTGATGCTGGGGATTGAATTGGCAAGTGCACGACCAGTGCTTTAACCCCTGTCCTACTGATTGTTTTTTGTCCCTAGCTTCTGAACATAAGCTCCCTGAGGATCAAACTTTTCAGATACATCATTTCTTTGTTCCCAGAGTCCAGCTAGTATCCAGGGCCCAGACTTGCTCAGAAACAGATGAATTTGTGAGGCCCCAGCTTTGCTGATTTGGACTCTGTGCCTCCAGATAGGTGGTGACTGATCCATTGGAAAGGCCACTGTCATCATTTTTGGGGGTGGACACTTTAGTTCTATGGAACTAAAGTGAGAACTCAGTGGCAAAGTGTGAGGAATATTTTTGCATATTTTCTGGTACAAAGTAATTGCTCAACGGCATTATCAAACAGTTAGTTATATAGAAAGTGATAAACATCATCCAAGGTTATCTTTAACTATTCTGGCCTCAACAGACCAGGAATGTAATATAAAGGGCAATAGACAAACTTTCCTTAAATAATTAAGTATTCCATTTAAAACTTAGTTCTAGGGCCAGAGACCTTTGTTCGATACCTGATACTTCATATCTGAGCACTGATACTCTGAGCACTCTGAGCACTGTAAGGAGCGATATCTGAGCAAAGGCAGGAGTAAATCCTGAACAATGCAGGGTGTGGATCCTAAACCCCCAAACCAAAACTCAAATCTCAGGGGTTGAAGAAATAGGTCAATGCTTTATACAGATGAAGTCCTGGGTTTGAGATCTGGCATGTACATAAGTGCACACAGGCATAACTTTAGGAATAGACATCCTACTTAGTAGAGCTGATGCTTCCTTCTAGTAACATAGTAAAAACTCTCATGTGCTGGACTGGATGCCTGCTATACAGAAGCTCCAGATTTGATTCTCAGCACCTGTGATCTTTAGGGGTGACCCTTGTGGCCCTCAGCACTGATGGACTCAAACAACAGAGTATCAAGAGATGCTCCAGATCCCCCAGGCCACTACTTGGGAGACCTTCCCCAAAATATGTATGTGTAATAAGGAAATAATGTTAAAGAACCAACAGCTTCCATCGACTGGCTTTACCAAAATAGATCCTCTAGCTGGTTCACAAGGGAATATTACTTGTACCCCATCTCCTATGTACCTCTCCCTTAATCCCCTTTGCTTTTGCCTTTGTTGTAAATTCAATGACTGCCACCTTCCCCATAGCTCTAAAGTTCCAGGGTGGGGTATCTGTTAACATAAGGGGAGTAGGGAAGGAAATGTGTCTCTGTGTACCTTTATTTTTCCCTTCAGGGTTTAAATGAAAAAGGAGAAGGTGGGGTCCTTTTGCCATTGTTGCTAAGATTGAAAACCTTATGAAAAAATCAAGTCGGACTTTGAATATATTTTCCCACAAAATTTATGTTTTATATATAGTGGCTTGGTTCTATGGTTCTATTAATAACACAGACTACTCTAGCAATGGTTTCTGGGATGTTTTGGGAAGTTCATGTGTGTAACATGGCTTCAATTTTTTAAAATACATCAAAAGCATCCAGGAACCAATTTTCAAATCCACATTTAGATTAGGATTTGTAAAAAAAAAAAAAGATCCAAATTAAAACAAATGGAAATTAATGTTAATTGTCAGTAACTTCCACAATAGTCCTGAAAGCATCACCAGTGTCAGAAAGACTAAGTCTGAGCTTCAAAGGCTCATATCTGGGAGACCTTAATTTCTCCTGGGAAGGGAATACTGTACCCAGTTCTGTAGCACCCCGCAATGTGGGGGCGCACCCTAGAGAGTGTCATGAGCAGCTGCATGGGAAAGAATGCATTTTCCCCAGGGCAGCTAGTTAGCAAATAATATTCTCTGCTCCTCTGCTCTGCTGCTATTGCTTTCACATCTGGCTGTTCCCTAAGTTCGGTGCTTCTTCATCTGACTCTATTTTTAACACTTCCACATGGAAAAAAGACCAACGTTTGGCCCTTAGAAACCAGAAAATGGTTACTTGCTCATTTCTTCTGGGGGGACACACCTTGCCTGCAAATGGCAGCTTCTCATCTGGGAAATCTTTTTTCCATCAAATCAGCCTTTATACTATCCAAAAGTTCCTGCCACATTGAAAATCAGCATCCCTGCAGTTGGTGGGGCTTTGGCAGCTGGGCTAAAGGGCATTTGGTAGAGACTCAGAAGTTAAATAACCACCCCACATTTCAGGGCATTTCCTTGTAGTCATTATCCAAAATATACAAATAAGAGAGGCTCCCCGCAACGGAAAGGTTAATGTTGCCCATTATGGTTAACCTTAAAGCACAGACCAGTTGGGCAGTTAAGATTTACTGGCAGAAGGAAAACTGTGCTTTCCTAGGGTTGAGGCCAAGGCAGGGCCTGCTACTAGCTTCAAAATGGCCCCTTTTCTCTCTCCTGACCACATAGATTTTCCTTCTCTTTCACCTCCTTCTTTTCCTCGAAGAATGCTTTACTGCCTTCTGTTCAAGAAACAGACTAGAATTTCCTCATCTACCAAAAAAGTCTAATACTTTTTCTTTTGAAAATTCTCATACAGATCTTTCCTGAAAACCATTCCTTGAATTAATGTAGAAAGGACTGCCCAGCGTAAAAGAATCCAGCTGGCAGAATTAGGAGGACTGGAAAGGCTGTTTCATCTTTCTGATCTGAGACCAAATCGTTTCCTTCCGTAAAACTTGCTTTGAAATCTGATAGTTTGGGCTGGAGCAAAAGTACACCAGGTAGGTTGCTTGCCTTGCATGCAGTTTTCACTGGTTTAATCCCTGGCACTGCATATGGTTCTCTGAGTCCTGCCAGGAATGATCCCTAAGCACTGCTGGGTGTGGCCCCAAACCAAAAATAAAAGTAAATAAAAAATCAACCAAATACTAGTGCCCATGAGAATCTTGGGGAAGTGCAGAAGGGCTAGGATTAATAGGACTCTATGTGGAGTCAACCAAGTCTGTGTCTCAACTGAGAGGGCACATAGGTAAGCCACGGGGAATACCTGCTGCCAGAGTGTTATTTTCAACCATCTTCCCATCACCTTCACACACACCATCAACAATACAATGGCACACAGCCCATAGGTGGATGACATGCTCTGTGACTCACAGAAAATATCCTAATTATTGTTAACAGACGTGGGGGCACTGGGCAACTCGTCCCAGTCCAGATTCTACAGATGAAAATCTGATAAACACCAAAGAGTTGAAAGACCTGTTGATTAATTATTTCGCCTGTGGTTTGAGAGCATCAGAAGCACCCCCAAGTCTCTGGATCTTTGGCTGGCAATTTCCCCTTAGACAAGAGTATTTATTGATGAGTTTTCACAAGAACCTTCAGAACTCAAACCAAGAGAAAGACCTCTAAGGCAGAAAGAAACTGCAGCTTCCAAAATGGGCAAGACCACTGCTCAGCTTTGAGGATGTTGGAAGAGGAAGAGCAGTGATGGGTGAGGGCAGTTTCTCAGACGCAGGTCGCCCTAAACAATACGCATTCTTTCTTCCATGCTCATCAACTTGCGTCTGTTGTCTGTATCTGCTTTTCACCTGCAAGGGCTTTGTGGCTGCAAAAGAAAATGCAGCTAGGATCCGCCACCAACTCGCGGCTCCAGGAGACTCAGGGTTCTGCACCCGGGAATCCCCATTGCAAGCCTTACAGTCTCGCCACAGCGCCCCATTAGGACTCCAAAAGAGGGAAAAAATTCCGAGGCTCGTTCACTCTAGGTTCAAGTGACCAAACTGTGCACTTCAGTCGAGACACATCAACGGTGGGAGGATGGCGCGATACCACCCCAAGTTAAACAAAGCACTACCAACGGTAAATCTACAGTCCGGGGGTAGGACCAAGAGGTTTTCCCTTCCTCAAGGCTAGCCCGAAGTCCTGGAACCCGGTTTTGGAACACACAAGCGCCCAGAAAGGGGCCTGCAGTGTCCACAGGGTCTTTCCCCACCGCCCTGTAGCAACGGGACCTCCAGCTCCGGCTGCAGCCACGTCCCCAGATCTCCCCCTGCGTCCCTAACAAAGAGGTCCGGGAGTGGGGTGTCAGGCATTAAAAAGCATGCCCGGGAGTCAAGCCCCCTGCTTACCAGCACTGTACCCCACCTAGCTTGAGATGTTACCCCCACAGAAGTCCCCAAACTTTCTTTGCCTGGAGCCAAAGTGAGATGAACTCTGCTCAAGAAACGATGGTGGCTACAGAGGAGAGGAGCGAAAGCACAAAATCCCAGCCGGAATCGTGGGGGCTGAAAGGACCCTCTGCTTCCCAGCCCCCAGCCCCCTCTGCAGCCAAGGAATGAGGTCATGGCAACCCCCGCCCCCAATAGATGCCAGCCGGGCCTCCTCCAGTCCAGGTCTGATCCCCCACGACAGAGTCGGACGGAGCCCAAAGAAAAGTGGGCAGCTAGGGAGCGAGGCGCATCTCCAATCTCCATGCAATTCAAAAGATGCAAAGCAAAAACCCCGCTTTTGCACAATATTTTTTTTTTTCCCCAGAGATGCAAAAAAGCTCCGGTGGAACTTTGGGAAACTGCGGGGTGGGATCAGACACAAGTTGGGAACGCTGGGGTGCAGCCGAGGAGCAGTGGGGGCCGGTGCGGAGAAGTTCCCAGGAACCAACCAACTGCCCGGCTCCCCCCATCCCGACCAAGCGGCACCCCCTCTTTAAAAAAGCTCCCCAATATCCCCGCAGCAGGCTGGCCCTCATCCTCCACCCTCCACGAGGGTTTTCATTCAATCAAGCCTTGCTGCCAGCCCGGGAACACACGCCCCTGTGCCTACCTGGGGTCTCCGGGCCGCGCCCCCCACCACTGGCCAGTGCGATCCCCCGGAACGAGCCTGGCGGCGGGGTGCACGCAGGCTGCGGCGCCGGGCAGGTACGGGCTATATACCGCGCCGCGCCGGGCTGTGACTCAATGAGTCTCCGAGCCGCCGAGCCTGCCCGCCTTCAAAATAAGAGCCCGGCTTCCGCGGGCGGCTGGCGGAGCCCAGGGAGAGGGGCGTGGCTCCAGCCGTCAGCCGGACCCCCAGGTTAGCCACCCCACCCCCTGCTTTCGGGTCCGGAGTCCCCATCCAGGAGCCCACCAAGCGGTGAGGCCCGCACTGCAACAACAAATCCCATGGGTTTATCAAGAAAGAATCCCCAACCCCCCCAACTCCTTCCCTCCCCAGCCCTAGGTCAAAGGAGAGGCTGATGAGTGGCTACTTAGGAGGGTTTGTCTCTCCCAAATCGGGCTGCCGCTTTTCCACCTTTCCAGAGTGAAAAGATTCACTGCAAGGACTAGGTCTCCATCCCAGGCAGGCTGTCCCTTGGGGAAGGAATGAAAGCTCCCGCAGGAAGGGAGGCCCCCTAAGGAATGGGACTGCTAGCTGAAGGTGGGTGGGGGAGTCCAGCAGCCCTTAGGCTGCTCCCTTATAACTGGGGTGCTGCCCATTTAGGGTACCTGCAGCCTTTAAAAGGAAAGGCACAGAGAACTGGGTGCCGGTGCTCTTGTCTTTGTGAAGGAAGAAAAAGGACAATTCCCAGATGGCCCTGACTTCTGGCTTTCTGTTTTTTTTTTTTTTTTTTTTTTTTTTTTTTTTTTTTTTTTTTTTTTTTTTTTATCAGTGAGCCTTTGGGGCCAGAAAAGCAATGCATTGGAACTGCACAACTTCTTAGGAAGTGATCTTTCTCCCGTGCTCACCATTTAGCATAAGCCCCTAGAGCACCTGAAACACTTCTTTTAACCTATTACCCAGGAATTTCTACAGAACCATTATAATAGAGAAAATGGACCCATTCATCCAGAATTAATTTCGGATGTAAAATTTCTGACTTACCCTGGGCTTAGTCCTAAATCCAGATCAGCAACCTTTCCTTTCACCGACTCAGTTAAGGACATCCCTGGCTCCAATCATAATCCCTTCTCGGCTGGGTTTGCATACTTATCAGTTATTTCTGTTCTGTTTTTCCTGGGTAGGTGCCTGCTCCTTGAACCTTGGACTACATCTCTTTTATACACAGTAAACTGTCAATAATGCGAGTGCTAATACCTAACATTTACTGTGCAGCAATTTTTTCAGGCCCTTACTATAAAATGATCACCAACTAAATGCCAGTAATTACTGTATTTGTAAGGGTCAATGAGCCACTTGTTTAAGTGGTCCTCCATTATTAATATTGAACAGGCAGGTTTCTAGGTCAAGGGTCATGTGCAGATACTCTCTACTAATCCCTCCCTGAAATATCTGCAAAAATATTCCAACATTACACCAAATAGGAATGTCTTCCTGTAATTTGGTTTTCAGAATCATTAACTCCTTTGGGTTTACTCTTCTAGTGCTTGAGTTTGTTTAACAGATTTGAAATTCAAGGGGATAGCCAAGCAAATAGGCATTGGGCAAGGCATTTGTCTTGTATGCTGTTGACATGGGTTCAATTCCTGTACCCAAGTACTGCCCAAAGTTATCTCTGAACACAGAGCCAAGAGTAAGTGCAGAGCACTGCTGGGCATGGACCCAAATTAAAGCATAGATTTGATCATTTATAGATGGTTTTGAAGCCCACTTTGTATGTTGACCTCTGAAGTACTGTAGCCTCTTTTCATACATAATACAAAGCATCATCTTTTTCATTTCTCAAACAGAGGTTAAGGAAAATTCAGTTTCACAGTTCCACTGCCTTCCTTTGAAGTTCGGGTTTTCTCATTCCCTTGTTAAATGGCCATGAAGGCTGTGACCATGACATCACTTAGTCTATCACAGTGTTTGCTGCTACTTGACACAGAAGGGAATTAGGGCTTCATAGTCTTGGGCCATGAATGTGGTGGTATAGTCTTTCTTATTTCCTCAACAGTGGGGTTGCTTTGATGAAATTGCAGTCGGAATCTTTGGAATTTTAGGATTTAGGAGTTCATAAGCACCAGAAGAATAAAAGATGAGCATGAAGTCCTGTAACATCAAATGTTTTCCTGCCCTGGAGGATACGTAGATAGATGGAATAGAGGCGAAACACTTATTTAAGAAAACATCCAATTCCCTTATTCTTTTCCATAATTTGTGTGAAAAGAATAGTACATAGCTCATTAAAAATGAAAACAAAGGACACCCACATTCCAGAGCTTCCATGATAGCTCATAGGCCTAGCTCCTCAGACTCACTAGTTTTGTTAGAGTTGCAAGCCATTCCATAAAATTCATAGGAACACAAGTTTTCTGCCTGAAAACTCTCGGGTGCCTTCAGGAGTGGCCTGGGCTAAGCCCTGGCACCTGAACCTATGCCTTACAGATCTCACTGTACCAGAGACTGGAATTTCTGCTCACAATTAATTTCTGCAGAAACACCTAACCAACATAATTTTCAGGTACACAGGATTGAGGGCTGAAAACTCAGGAATTTCTTGGAATAGGGATAGGCAGCCTCCTGCCCACCTCCTGGTACTTCTGGAAACTCCAACAACCACAACCACAGCTCACAAGACCACTTAAGCTCATCGGTCCATTTCCACAGACCCTGGGGTTCCTAAAGAGAACGGCCACATGATACCTCCAAAGTCCTTAATACTGATACGCCAGTAAGAGCAGACAAAATTAGATAGGAAAGTAGCACAGAAGCCAACCAATCTCAATAAACAAACATTAACAACAGAG
The DNA here is from genome assembly GCA_004027635.1 of Crocidura indochinensis. NCBI lineage: Eukaryota > Metazoa > Chordata > Mammalia > Eulipotyphla > Soricidae > Crocidura > Crocidura indochinensis. The sequence continues at coordinate 50,178 of PVKC010000560.1, read as the reverse complement.
AATGGTCAATTAGCAACATGTAACCTGGTAAACCCTCAGACAATTTCTTTTTTTTTTCCAGACAATTTCTTAATAACCCCATTGTGTAATACTTTTCACAAGTTTCTTTCAAACTTCACAACTTTTACTGAAGTATTTTTTTCAACAATTCCATTAGTCCTCCCAGTTAATTGTAACAAGCAATATAAAATAAGTGATTTTGTGCCAAGGAGGCAGACTTAGGGGAGGGTAGGAAGCTGAGTACAATGGTGATGTTACACTAGTGGTGGAATTAGTGGTGGGACATGACTACCAGAAACAACTGAATTATAAACAACTTTTGTAAAACCATGGTGTTTAAGAAATAAATACTATAAAGGTAAAATAAAAATAATTTTTTTTCTGAAATAAGGTACTAAAGAAAAGTACCTAAAGACAGGGACAGAGAAATAGCACAGAGGTTAAGGCACTTGTCTTGAATGGGTGGCCTCCATTCGACCTCTAATCACTGCCTGGAGTGAATCCTCTTTGTACAGAGCCAAGAGTAAGTATTGAGAGTTCCTAAAAACAAAACAAAACAAAACAAAAAACCAGCCAAACAAGCTAACAATAACAATAACCTGAAACAAAAGACAACAAAAAACAAATGATTTATCGCTGGACAAACCAGATCTTGGCAGTGACATAAAATCAGAATAGAGCTATATAGAAATGGCTGACTGATGCCGTACAGGACCTATCTAAGGCAAGCAATAATATTTACACAGTGTTTAGTATGAGCAATCAAATATATGCCTTCCTACCAAATGTTCCTTAGAAAAACTATCACAATCGAACACTACCCAGTCATAATTTTCTAACATCTACATTAAAGTCAATTTTAAATTTGCATTCCTTTTATTTACATTAGCAGTAAAAAAATGTGAGTATATATTCAGATATTTTGCTTAAAATAATATTTTAATGATACTCAACTGATATTTTCTTTAAAAATTCTTGGCTTCTGAATTGGCCCTTATTCTTTTTTCCTATGGAAAATTTTAAAATGTATTTCCTCAGAGTCATTAATGTTGTGTATATTACATGTTCTTACTGATATAAATTTTAGCTTCAGGACTGACTTTCCATTTACTTCAGGTAATTGATTTTCTTTCTTTCTCTTCCTTTCTTTTCCTTCCTTCCTTCCTTCCTTCCTTCCTTCCTTCCTTCCTTCCTTCCTTCCTTCCTTCCTTCCTTCCTTCCTTCCTTCCTCCCTTCCTTCCTTCCTTTCGTTAATAATTTTTATTGTTTTTGTTTTGTTTTGGTTTTGGGGTCACACCCAGCATCGCTCAGTGGTTACTTCTGGCTCTATGCTGAGAAATTGCTTCTGCCAGGCTCAGGGGACCATATGGGATGCCAGGATTCGAACCAACATCCTTCTGCATGTAAGGCAAATGCCCTACCTCCATGCTATCTCTCCGACCCCTGTTTTTTTGTTTGTTTGTTTGTTTTGCATTGTTTTTATAATAATTTTTATTGTGACCAAAGTGAATTACAAATCTTTCACAGTAATATTTTAGGTACATAGTGGCATTGAATCCGGGACATTTGCACCACCAGAGTTGTCCTCCCTCCACCCCTTTTCCCAGCATGCATCCCATATCCCTCTCCCTTGCTTGCCCCCCATCCCCCCAGGCTGCTAGTATAAGTGGTCCCTACTGTGTCTAACTTGTTGTAGATTAGGTATCGATTCTGTTGTTGCTGTCTTTGGATTTGGTGTTTAAGTCTGATCTTTTTTTTTTCTTTATTTCTACTCAATGTTCATACAACTGTTTGGTCTTGGTACCATCCATTCCCCTACCCCCTTCAATTTATGAGACAGAACAAAATGATTCAAGTTATGTGGTTCTGTTTGAAGAGGAAAAAAAGGCCAAAAAAAGCCAAAAAACAAACAAAAAACTGGGAGGAGTTCATCTAGAGGGTTATGAATTTGATTTTATTTCTTAAAATTTGTTGATTTAGCAGTCAGACAGATAGCCCAGTGCTCATGCAAGGTGCTTAACTTAGTACAGTTAACCCAGTTTAATCCTCAGCACCACATGTGGGTCCTCAAGATCTGCCAGGAATGATCCTGAGCCAGCCAGAAATAAGTCTGGAATACAATCAGGTGTGACCCAAACAAGATTTTCATTCCTCAAATAAAGAAACGAAAACTGGTTATTTAGCTCTTACTATATTTTTAAAAAAGTATAAAATCTTGTCTGAGTGATTCATTTCTTCTTTTGTAGATATTACACTTATCAAGGGCTGTCACACTCAGAAAATTAGACCAAAACTAGGAAAACTGCAGAGAAATGAAAGATTTTGGGTGGTTTTGGTTCCAAAAATAGAGTCTTGAGAAAATGTCCCTGAGTGTACTATGTGGCTTTGAAGCTCCTTGTTTTAAAATGAACACCTTTAAGGAAATAATTTAACTGTGGGGCCATTTGGAATTTGACTCTGCAATTAATTCTCTGAAGCATTTGATATGAAGCCCACTTGTTTCCTTATCAACAGCTCTCAACTTATTTGAGCAAAGGTGAAAAACCTCTAACAATCACAGTGTCTGCCTGTCTGTCTGAGAAGCTAAACTCTGTGCATTACTTGATCACAAATATAGTCCTTTTTTTTAAAGGGCAAAATTCCAAGTACAATTCATACCTTAAACATAAAAACAAATTATTGTATTCCACTGGCCAAAATAACTTTCTGGCTCTTTGGTGTGTACATAACTTTTTATTAAGAACAGGGAGAAGGATAAGAGAAAAAGACATGGAACTGTTTGTACTTGTTTGAATCTGACTAAAACCAGTGGACACGAAATACTACGTGGAGGAAACGTGACAATCAGAAGGTCCACACTTGTGGAATGTAAGGAAAGATCAGGAATTTGAAAACAAAAGACCAGCCTGAGTTTATGAAAGCAAAGTAAATCTTCAACCGACACTTAAATCTTTGCAACATTTCAGGATTAAAAAAAAAAGCCACAGCATTTAGTTAGGAAGAATGTTAAGAAAGAAATTAAAAAAAACCTCAGCTTTATTTTGTGCCAGAACTTTATTATCTCACATACTTTCTCCAAGTTGATCCTGGCCATGACAATCATGAACCTTAATGGAGGACTTAAGTGAGATCTGAGAGGGTAGGCATGTCACTGAAGGTCACAGAGCTAGTAAATAAAGAAGTAATGGCATCATACACCGTTCTCTTCATAATCCAAACTCCAAGGAATATAAAGGTGGATTGGGAAGGACATATTTATGACAAATCTAATGTCATCATAAGGCCAGACAGAGTACAGGGGTTAAGGAGTTTAACTTGCATGTGGTCCAACCCAGTTTGATCCCTGGAAGTACGTGGTTTTTCCTGCTTCTGTCCCTTGCCCATGAACACTGCCAGGAGTGACCCTTGAATACAGAGTCAAGAATAGTCCTTGAACATGATGTGATGTGGTTCAACCTTACTCATTCCCCAAATGCCAGGTAGGGTTAAGATCTCCACTGGTAATTTATCATAGCAAAAAGTTTCATTGTGTGTAGTAATGTTTAATCTGAAATAGTTAATTTAACTTCTAAACACATCCTGCTTCAGTCACAGCAAAATCTGACTCCTTTTATTGACTTTTTATTACTTTTTCCTAAACCAAATGATTTATGCTGGCTCTGACGGAATCATCCAGAGTCTATGTGAATTACTGAACAGGCAGAATTAAAAGTAGGATGTTGTCATTGTCATTTTACATGCCCCTCTCCTAACTCACGTAAAAGGCAAAATACTGTTACAGTTGCCCTATGGGTTTAATTTTATCCCACAGGACAAAATTTAAGCTGTGTTTTATAAAGAGAGTGACATAACAGATAGGTCTGAAGTGCTCAGTTTAGAAAGACATGTTTTCATATCAATTTAAAGGCAGGCAGTGGGTGAAATTTTAAAAGAAGGACATTTAACTTCCCCCAGTTGGTTCTGTTAATATCATTATCTCCTGTGACACTACAGCAAGGTATCTAGGACTACACTTCATAGTGGCCTTTCGAAGCTTCAACACCACACAGATTAGCCATCATTCCATGGCTGCATCCCAGAACACAATGCTGAAACTCCCCCAGCATGAGTGCTGCAATGCCTTTCATAGAATGATTTATATGCAGAGGAGATATGGATTCCCATGGAACAAGAAAAGGAACCACAATTCTAGGAAGGAGAGAGTTTGGCCTATTTCCCTTCATTTCTAAAGCTTCCCTCCATCAAATCCTTCCCAATCTAAACTAGAACATCTATACCTTTGAATTAGTTAAATAATCCTCTGGTTAAAATAATGGGATCATGTTAGCTAAAGTAGTTTATTGTTCTCATTAAAGAAATACAACAGATTGGTTTAAATGCTGCAATAAAATGTTTGTAGCAAAAATTTCCAACTCTTAAGAGATATGTTAAGATGATTTCACAGTACTTAATGCTCACAAAATAAAATGTGCAAACCTAGACCATGATGGGAGGAAAACGAGAAGAAAAAATTAGGGAGTCAAATATTCAAATGATATGTATTAGCATTTTATAAATAATGCAATTTTAATATATGAACTTATAATTATATTTATATTAATGATAAAATATATTTTTTATTTTACATGAGATATTTTATAATTATATAGTGATTATAAAATATATAACCTTCTAGTTATATTTTTAAAGATAAACATTTGGGGTTGGGGATATAGCTCAGTGGTAGCATGCCATGCATGCTGAGGCCCCAGGTTCAGTCCCTGGTGCTACATAAAAGACTTTTAAAAAAAAGAAAAAAAAGAAATTTCAGAGAAAAAAGGAAATTTATTAGGTACATTTTGCTTTGGCAAATTCTTTTAATGCAGATCCTAATGCCCATTGAATAAATATTTGGTTACATGAGCAATCAAAAGATTCTAGCTGAAAAAGTTTATCTGATTGACATACAACTGGCTTACCTGTATTGATAAAAACCAATTTGGGACATGCTAATCATATCATATAGTTACTAATAACTGAATTTTTGATTTAAAGGAAACCTATGCTTCCATTAGATAAAATAACTACTCTCATAGAAGACTTGAAATGATAATTTTTATACTAGTATACATCCTACTCATCTATTTGTATTAACCTTAGAATGCCTTCAGAACTTTTCAGGACATTTGGTTACTTTCCAGAATGATTCAGACTTTGATTCAAACTACTCTATTCAATTAATCTAGGGGCCAATACATGTTTTCAAATAGCTGCATCTTTTGCACTGTGAAGCTGATTTTAATGAAGCATGGCACAAGATTTGAGTTCAAAGAGAGAAATGCACTGAGGCAAGTCAGAGTTTGGAGTACCTGCTTTGGAAAAAATGCACTTCCTAAATAAGGTCGACAAGGAAAGAATTGGAGGATCAAGTTTTCAATAAAAGAGAAAGAAGAAAAAGATAAGCATTTACAAATATTAAATTCAATTCCTGCCTCAAACAAACGCACCAAATGAAGCCACTGCAAATCATTTTGGAAAAAGCCTTATGAGACATTCATTTATTAGCAGTGGCACAAATACTGAGTTGAATCCATTGCTGTATTTAGATCACTAACTGACAGCTAGTCACTGTATTATCCCACTTTAGTTGTAGGCAGCACAAATGTGGGCAGCCTGACACAACTTTGGTGTCATTGTTCCTTTGTTTATTTTCCCCCATGTGACATTCAACCAAACTGGTGTCTCAGCAATGGCAAACTGGTAGAAACTGGTAGAAATTCTCTTCTTATATTCTCTTTCAGAGAGCAAGGCCATGGTCTTCATGCCTCACAGAGGAACTCACCTGCCTCATGGTCATGAAGCTCGGTCAGAAAGACCCCACGTGTCCCATGAATAAGTCATTGGGGACCCAAAGCTTCATTGGGCTATTTATTAATTTTGGAAGAAGGGCTGTACTCTGAATCACCTGTTGTTGAGAAAAATTGTACCCACCACAGACAAGAGAGGCTAAAGGAGCTGGTCAATGCTCTTTGTTTCAATAAGATGCTATTCATTAAAAAATCATATACCTGTAAAAAAGAGAAAACTATATAGTGCTTGAAAAATAATTTTTTTCTAGTTAAACAATTTTATTGCTTGAATACACAAATTTATGCAACCAAGGCTGAGGCTGTTGATGATTCATATTTCCAATTGGGAGGGAGAACTCGTTTGGTCTTATAATAGCGGGCCAAACGGTGATTTTCATTTTTGTAGAATTTCAGCTTAGCCTTATTCACCTCTATCCAGCAATACCACCTCAGTAAAAAAAAGTGTGCATATATACACGCACATTTTTGAGGCCAGTTAGCTTATGAAGTATTTTCTCTATAATCTTGGACAGTTCATTCACTTGGGTTCAGTGGGAGCAGATGTACAATTCTTTTAATTACATGTTTTAGTCATATGGAAAAAATGAATACAGTAATGAGGACTACGTAATAATGAATCTGGCCTGGATTATATTCATCTGTCTTATCAGTGCGGTCATAAAACAGAGTTTTAATTTTCTTTATGAAGAATGGGACTCTCTCGAGCAAATGTGCGTGGGTCCCTAAAATCCCAAAGCAGGCCTAATCTCAGGCAGCTGATGTTTGCTTGAACCCTTGATATTTTCCTTTCATTACCTATAAAGACAAGCTCTCCCCCTTGATCTCTATTCACAGTTGTATTCCATGTGAACCGAAATCAGTAGGTGTCATGAGTGTTTTGAAAGGAGAAAACAAGGTCCGGTATTCTCAAGCTCTTTCTAATCTAAGCGAGGAGACAAAAATCAGCTGTGAACAACAGGTGCTTTGCAGTTGTTCATTCATTTGGACATTTCTTTTATGAGTTAATTACTCATAACTCCCTGGTGAACAAACTGCACATCTGGGAAAATAAAGCTGCCCACTGAAAGTGAATTAGTGGAGTGTAGGTGAAACACAATGGTTAATTCATTTGGATACCCTTAAAAGGCTTAACGAAAATCCCCGAAGCACTTAGAAGTTGGAGCTCTTCATGTCTGGAGCATGAGTTAGCGCTAGGTTGAAGGCTGCAGCCTGGGAATTTATCACCCCAACTTGACATTGGGCTCCAGTTCCTTGCCGGGGTCACCCACTCTCCCATGCACACCCCCCCTTCTCCTAATGACCTTGCTATCCGTCACACTCATCTGCAAGAGACTATTTTGTTTTTGCCTATTAAGTTCCTAAAGAGTTCCTTTCCAAGAGAGAGAGGGAGAGAGCGAGAGAGAGAAACAGAGAGAGAAAGAGAGAGAGAAACACACAGAGAGAAACAGAGAGAGAGAGGAGGAGGAGGAGAGAGAAATTTTGCTCCCAAGAGAACATACTCTATTTGTGGTACAGTTTCTAAACTTGACTCACATACCTATCTAGCTGTTTGCAATTTTATTTTAATCAAGTTGTTTTCTTTTTCTTCAGTGTCACTGAAGCATGGCAAATTAAAAAAATCATATATTTAAGGTGTTCAATACAGTGTTTCATAGAAGTGTGCCATGTGCAGTAATTATCCCAATCAAGTTAATTAGTTTGTCTAGAAACTCACATGTGTAAATATGTGTGTGTTTATGTGTTTGTATTTTAACAGTATTTAGTTATATTTTCAACAAATCTCAGGTACCCCAGACTTCAGATATAATAAAAGTTCTCATTAAATCCTGGGGCTCTTGGATCTGAGATCTTTAGGCTAAAGTTCCCTAATCTATGGTCGCTTTTGTTCAGGCTCCTGCAGCTGGTGGCTCTGACATCAGGCCTAGCGTATCAGCCCCAAAACCTGGTGAAATGAATGAGTGAGGGACTATTACACACACAGTAGTAGTCTTCAGAGATAGCCCATTAAATATGATGTGGAAGTAGTAAAATCTCTCCTTATAATAATTTTTCCTGTTCTTTTGGTCACATTTGGTTAAGTTTCTACTTCCTGCTCTGTACTGAGGGGTCATCGCTGATGATGTGTAGGGGACTATGTGGTGCTGGGGATTGAAGTAGGGTCAGTCACATGCAAGACTTGGGCCTTATGCTTCATAAGGCACATCTTATTCTTTTAATGTTTATATCTTTGTATATATTACATAACAATACAATAATCATGCATCAATTTTTACATAAATGCATATGTATATAGACTTCCATAATGTATATAATGTTTGTTTGTTTGTTTGGCCATATCCAGTAGTGCTCAGGGGGCCATATGTGGTACCAGAGATCAAATTTGGGTCAGCTGCATGCAAGGCAAGTGCAGATTTATTGTATTATCTCTCCAGCTCTTATATATATAAAACATTTTACTAATTGGGATACATGACTTAAAAATATTCAGCACTCCGGGGCTGAAGTGATAGCGCAGTGGTAGGGCAGCTAACCCAGGATGGACCGTGGTTCGATCCCCGGTGTCCCATATGATCCCCCAAGCCAGGAGCGATTTCTGAGTGCATAGCCAGGAGTAACCCCTGAACATCACCGAGTGTGGCACTCTTCAAAAATTCCATAGTTTTGGAGCCCGGGAGATAGCATGGAGGTAAGGCATTTGCCTTTCATGCAAAAGGTCATCGGTTCGAATCCCGGTGCCCCATATGGTCCCCCGTGCCTGCCAGGAGCAATTTCTGAGCATGGAACCAGGAGTAACCCCTGAGCACTGCCGGTGTGACCCAAAAACCAAAAAAAAAAATTCCATAGTTTTAAGATAAGATAAAAGAGATGAAGAACAACTATTTAATCAATTAAATTCACCAGGCATTAGACAGGAGTCTGATATGACTTTTACCTCTCATTTTACCTTTAAAATAATTTGTTTCATAGACTCAAAGCATAAAACATGCATGTCTATTTTGAGATGAAGCAATATAGTCCAGTGTCGAGTTATCAAGAGGGGAGTAGAGTACATGAAGATGATTCCTTCAAATTATAGCTTTCCATAAATATTGAATTAAGTGCCCCAAACTACTGAGGAATAACAAAGTCAGAGAGTTTTGAGTTCACCCTGCCCAGACTTCACCTCTCTGGTAAGTTAGAGTCAATTGTTTTGTGTATGGTTTCAAGTTTTACGTTTGGAGTTTGGATGTTGCAGACAAAAAAAGCATTCATATGCCAACTCATTCTTGTTGAATTTTTCCTTTTTGTGGCAAAACTCATTATCCAACAAAATATAGAGTTTCTTACTCCCAAGTTTTTACTGAGATTTTCATGTTAACAAGTAAGAATGGTATCCTTAGAGTCCTTCTTTGATATTATATATATTTTAAGATGCATTTTGTATAAAATATTTCAAAATTTATATCCATACCCCATTTTTATTTATACAGGCCATTGTTAGAGCTGTCTCCGTCATTATAATTATCACATTTAAACTGAAAAATTACTTGTATTGGCTCATCAATGTTATATTTTCTTCAATAAAGTGGCAGTTCTTCCTCGTTTTTTTTTTTTTTTTGGAGATTTTTTTAAATTTCCATTGTATACTGACTACAATTTCCTATTTAACTATTTCTGCTTTGGGTGTGAATCCCAGGACTGTCACTTGCTAGGTATGATTTGAAGCAAGTTAGGGAATCCTTTAAAGTCTTTGTTTCACTCTGTAATGTGTGTGTGGGAAACACACCATACACTTAGGGGGTTGCACTGAGAAATGAAAGAGAAACTGGAAATCATTGCGCACAGGATTGTGGTAGTGCGATTAATAAGTCTAATTATTCCTATTGCTATCACTGAGAAACTCGACTGTGTCGGGCTATCAGAGTTTATATTGTCAGCAAATAGAGATGCCAGCTGTTAAGGTATCACTTAGACCAAGTCAAGAATATGGATATAAGTGCCTTTAAATGCTTAGTTTATCAAAATAAGAGCAATGGAAATGCTATTTAAGCTCACCACAGGAGCAAACAGAAGAGAAGGGCAATAAGTAGAGCCTTGATTGAAAACCATCTATTAGGAACCTAAGTACTATATTTAAGTAAGAAACAGGCTACACCATTAACTCTTGTGAGATGGCCCACAATTCACTCTGGGGCCTGTGTCTCCATCTTCAAATGTGCACTGCAGGGAACTGACTGAGGTCACATCTTGCAACTATGATTATTCAGTTATTACGTATAATGCAGCTATTACAAACCATTATATGAATTCCTATGGAAATATGTCATCTTCATTCTTCTCTTTGGCACTGAGGAATGTAAGTTATTTCTACATTGCTCTAAGTTTGCATATGATTTGCATAAACCCGCTCCAATTCAAAGGAGCAAGTTAATGCAGAGTGCTTTCTAATGACTTGGAATGAGTACTTTCTAATGACTTGGAATGAGTGTTTTCTAATGACTTTTAAGTGATTAGAAAACACTTAATGATTAAACAGAAGATCAGCAAAATTCAAACATCTAATAATTAAATGAACTGTTCTGTGAGCAGAGACGAGAAGCCTGTGTTCTCACACTGGGGGCTATAAAGGTGGGTGACTGGGAATTGAAGAAGAGAGACTCTTGGGCCTCTGCTGTGAGGTTGCTGAATCCCAGAGGCTGCCTGCATCTAGTGACCTCACATTCATCAGAGGAGAGACCATTCAGGGGGTGTGCATGTTTGGCAGCTGCTTATTTTTCTTTCCGAGAACTTCAGCTAGATTTGCTATTTTGCAAATGATTGACCTAAGGAGTTATTGAAATACATCAGTTTTCTAAATCACAAGGTCTGTTACAATATCATTAAACATGTAAGAGACCTGTGGCTTATAATTGCTGTAGCACTGATTTTTCCCCCCTTGACTGGAAACTGCTTTGTATGAAAACATACAAAAAAAGTTCTAAAAAAAGTAACAATGTGTCTTTATTCAAATATACCAGTATTACTATGTTTTTAGGATAACCTTTTCTGTCTCATTTATTATAAATAAATTTTCCTTTATAAGCTCATTTGTTACCAGTTTTGGTGGTTACATTATGTTTCATTAATAAAGAGACTTAACATTCTGTGTTTTGTAGTTCCTATTTCCTTTTTTTTTTCCCCTTCTTTTGGAGGGAGTCACACTGGCATCGCTCAGAGGTTACTCCTGGCTCTAGGCTCAGAAATCACTTCTGGAGGCTCTGGGGACCATATGGGATGCCAGAATTCAAACCACCATCCTTCTGCATGCAAGGCAAATTCTCTACCTCCATGCTATCTTTCTGGCCCTCCTTTTTTCTTTTTATTTATTTTTTCAAAATTGTAAAATATGCTTCAGGGAACATTTTCAGGCTTACACATTTGTTTCCTCTTTTAAATTATTCCTCAGGGGAAATACTATCAAGTATGATTTGGGGGTCAAATACTGTTTTTATAATCCTTGACATTTCTTGCTAAGAATCCTTTTAAATAATTCAACTCTTTGTTAGTGATGATAAACATTTCCTTATCAGGCTAAAATCTTCTGGAGAAGGGTGATAAAGGTAGTTTTATTAAATTGAGTTTTATGTCTAAATTTAATGGTGTGAGGGATATTATTTTTTAATTTTTGTTTTTGCTTTTGGGCTTCACCCAAAGTACTCAAGACTTTCTTCTGGCTCTCTGCTCAGGGATCACTCTGGACTATTTTAAGGGGACAATATATAGTTCTGGAGATTGAACCTGGGTTTTCCACAAGCAAGACAAATGCCTTACTCACTGTACTTCTCTTCAGGCCTCTGGTATTTTTTTCTCTGTTCAACTTTTTTTTTAACCCTTTAGGATATGTTCTGGTAGTTTCTGGTTCTAATCTGAATTGTCAAATTGTTTATTTGAGGTGAAAGAAAAAGCAGATTCATCTTCTTGGCTCTCTTAATGTGTCAGTAATTTAAAGGTATTGAGGATTAAAAAATTACTGGGGGTTCCAGGGAGATTGTGCAGTGGGTAAGATGCTTGTTTTGCATCTTGGGTTAGATTACTGGGTTCGACTAGATTGGGTTAGATTACTGGCCCTACATCTGGTCCCCTGTGCATGGAGCCAGGAGTGGCCCTTGAGCATTGATGGGTGTGGCCCAAACAAATTTTGTGGGGCAAAAAAGATATTTTAATGTTTGAGGATTTCCTAAAATTCTTTTATTTTTGTTTTAGTCATATATTTGGAACATAATATCTTCGATATAATTTGATAAATAGAGAAAAGAGTCAACATTAGCAACCTAAGAAAATTAAAAATGTGTAAATATGACAACTAAGAGCAAATTAATAAAATAAATAGGAAGAAAAAAAGAATATCATATAATCATAAAATTTAAGTCAAGGATAATTTAAGAAGGAGCAACCAAAATATTAAGTTCAAAAAAGAGGGTGAACTATTATAGCTGTTTTGTTTGTTTTGTTTTTTGGGGCCATACTGTTGGTGCTCAGGAGTTATTCTTGGCTCTGCGCCCAGAAATTGCTCCTGTCTTGGGGGACCATATGGGATGCTGGGGGTTGAACCTGCATCTGTCCTGGGTTAGCAGCATGAAAGGCAAACACCCTACCACTGTGCAACCACTCTGCCCCCATATTATAGCATATTTGAAAAGCAATTTGGGGGGCCCGGGAGATAGCATGGAGGTAAGGCGTTTGCCTTTCATGCAAAAGGTCATCGGTTCGAATCCCGGTGCCCCATATGGTCCCCCGTGCCTGCCAGGAGCAATTTCTGGGCATGAAGCCAGGAGTAACCCCTGAGCACTGCCGGGTGTGACCCAAAAAAAACAAAAACAAAAAAAAACAAAAAAAAAAGAAAAGCAATTTGGTATATGTATTGATTAAAAAATATCATCCACTCATTTTTCAAATTAAAATCAATATTTACATATATTATTAGTAGTAAGCATCATATCACTATTTTGGAGAGTTTGGAGGATGAGGTGAGGAACTGAAAATAGATACTGACAGTTCTCTGAATAAGTTATTTCCTTTGACATATTAAGTAATTATCAACATAGTGAAATTAGACACTATGTCTAATGAACATTTAGGTGATTGATTAAGAGGTCACACTTCTCCCAAAAGACACAATATAATTCAGTGTCTAGGGTATGCTGGAAAATGGGATTCCAGATATTTTTGTGACTTCTTGGAAACCTTCATCTCAAACTTTCACAAACTATACATAAAAGGAATGCTACTGAATTTCTAATGTACAGCTTGCATTTTTCTATGTTGAACAAGAGAATGCTTATTATTTCAGCTGCCCAAAGATCTTCTAGCCATCTCTTGAGACTCATGTCTACAAAAAGGAGAGATACAATTTGTATTTCTCACCCCTGCTTCAAGACCAAAGATGCTATTTGACTCCATATGATTTGTGTAAGTAAGGGAGGCAAAAAATTCTCTGACATTTTTCTCTTGCTAATTATTATTTTTTTACTTGCCTAGATTGCATCGAATCTTGGACACACTTCTATTCTGAAATCCTTCAGCACTGACTTCCTTATTTGGTTGCTGGAGCTGCTCTTTGTCTTGTTCAAACATTCTGCTAAGCTTGCAGGCTCCTTAACTCCCTCCCCTTCACTTGCCCACTGGCCCCCGCCTCTTCCCTAGACAGACAGACAGACACACACACACACACACACACACACACACACACACACACACACACACACACACACACACACACACACACACACACACACACACCCCAGCTGGCTTCAGCAGGTCACTCTGACTCAGCCTTCTCTGTTGTTCACTAGCCAATCACCCATCAGTTATGTCCATTTAAGGAGTACCTTTGGGAAATCATAAGGGACCAGCAAGTTTTTAGCTATTGGGAAAAATTGCTCTGTTGAATGCACCCAAAGTCACTGCAAATTGTGTATTTCACACAGTATTCTCCTCTAAGGTTAGATATGTGCTTATACACAAACAAGGAAAAGATTAAAAAAGTTATAAACTCAAACTCCATGCTGCCAACTTATAGTGACTTTTTCAGTGTCCCAGCACTTAACATGGACAGAAAGGATGGTTTATTTTGATATATTTTATACAGGAATGAACATGGCAGGACCCAGAGGCAAGCCCCAAATTCTTTCATGAGGAACCTGTACTTCTCAGGCACTTTTTCCTTTGCTCTCTGGGGTTAAAAACAGCTGGGCCTTTGGAGTGCGGAAAGTGCATTTTCTGGTTCAGTTCAGATGTGTGTGAGGAAAGCAAAGCTTTCTGCATTCCCTATTTAAGAAAGAAGCTGCAATGACCCCATCCAATAAAACAGAGCAGTGTTTCCTTACATATAAACAACTGAGAAATTCCTTGGGCAAGCTCATAGCCTTTTGGTTCCTGGAACAAAGTGGATGGTGGTATTTATTATGTCAAATAAACACATCATCCACACTCCAAAGGGAAACCTGAAACAATATGCTGTACAAAGCAGCTTTTAATCCCTTTGCAATTAGCTCTTGTCTAACTTGACTGAAAAATTAAGAATGAGCTATTTTCTCAGAAGTACCCTTGGTGATTAAATGTCCAGTTTGTTCCCAACACATGTTTCCAAAAAGGTAAATAATGTAAACATATAGGATATCCTATCACTTAGTATTATTTCTAATTTAGTCACTGAAAATAGTCTGTTTTTTCCTTTGTCTATTGTGTTATTTTGGTCCTTTCTTTAGTTGTCAGGCATTGCATGAGATGCCACCAAAACCCTAGAGTCACCACTCTGAGCATATCACACTCTGTAGAAAGTACATTTTCTCCCTGCCATGTTACTATTCAGTCTATTTTGCTTATTTGTGCTCACCATGGTGACCAATGTGGAAATAGCTTTCAGTTTACAGAATTCCCAAAGTGTATTACCCTCTTTTATTTGAGACTGTTTCAGACTGGCTTGGATGAATTCTTAGAGTAGAAGCCCTCAAACTTTCTCAGAAATAGGCAGGATAGAAACTGGAAACATCCTTCCAATCAATTTCACGATAACTTCAAAGAATCTGGACATGTTTTTCAATGGGATTTGTACATTAAAGTATGTGAAGGTCTGGTCAGAGATAGTACAGGATGGAAGGTCCTTGTCTTGCATGCCACCTACCCAGTTTTGATCACCAATGCAAAAGGGGCACAGATCCTGAGTACAGATGTGGCCCACGTCTCAGCCCATGGTATTAAGGTCTGAGAACACATGGAAGTTGTGCTCTCATTTTGCACATGTCAGATTTAATTCTATTCTAGGACTAAAACAATTTGTCCAAGACAGTGAGTGATGCTGCAGGCCTCTGTATTTAGGTCCATGAACAAGCAATTTATAGAAGTTTATTTCTGAAGTATTTCAAATAAATGCACAATCTGTTCTTGAAAAGAACAATGGTAACAGTCACTACAACATTTGAAGAGTTACTGTTGATTGGAGAAAAGTTGAATTTGAGAATATTCTACCAATGTCATCACTGTTTTCATTTAGCCCAGGGTTTCTATATAGCTTCACTGAAGATGCACTGGCATCAGATCCACAAGACAGGCATTCTCTTGCAAACTTTGCTGCAAAGCAACACTTTTGGGGAAGAAATTTCATCCCAGTGGCTCATATTTTCCAATTCTTTTAAAATGCAGAGGCCTAGGCAGAAGGGAAGGCACTTGTCTTGCATGTGGTTGACATGATTTTGGATTTCTAATTAGTAGATCACTCTAGAGTATGACTGAATGTGGGTTCCCAAGTCCCCAAATAAATATAACACACATTGCATTTTAGACTAGAACCATCAAGATGGTTAGGATTAAACATTCCCTCCAAACTTAGAGGAATGTAGGCTCTAAACTGACTACATGAGTCATTACTTATGAACCCCCCCCACACACTTTTTACCCATCAACACTGTCCCTCTACTTGTTAGAAGAGAGACTGAGGAATATTAAATGTGAGTTCATAGTGAGAAGAATAAGAAACTATGATATTACAATTACAAGTACAATTGGTTTGAGTCACTAATAATTTTTACAAACTTGAACTTCTGAACTCTCAAAAGGAGAGAGGCACTTGGTTCTTGTATGTTGGATGCTGGTCTCTCACATTTATTCTCAAATGTAATCAGAAATGTAGTCTGCCTGAGGCCTAACCTGACTCTTCATGTTCTTGGGATACTAATCATTCTGAGAATGGCTTAGAACTTTACAATATGCCAGAAAAATCCATTATTGACAGATTGTAACTACATTGCTTTGCTGTTGCTTCATCCAACTGAACTCAGAATTCACTTTAGTCTGGATCTTCCAAAAAGCTAAAAAATGACTTGTCCCTTTGGCTAAAGTCTATGTATTATAGAATTTAAAAACATCTAATTATGCTCATATTTTTTCGCTCAAAGTGAACTATAATGAAAGCAGAGAAGAGTTTTCAGAACAAATCCTCCTTATATGTCGATTATGAGTAGGGCAGTTTGGCACTTGATGGAGGAAGAAAAGCACTAAGCTGGAAGTAAGGAGACAATCAATGCTATCATTTTAGTCAAGCCAATAAACTTTTACAAAGCATATATTATATATGTATGTATTTTTTAGTACCAGGGCCTCATAATATGAGGTGAGTATAAGAGAACTGAACCACACATTCCTAGCCTCATCTACTAATTCTATTTTTATCATATTATTCCTCTCTGCAACTTCTAGGATTAAATCTTTTACTTGAAGTTATAATTATTGGGTGCATCTTTTGACATTTCAAAAATGGGGCAGGAAGCCAATTCTTCTTGTTTGTTTTTGGGCCACACCTGGTGCCACTCAGGGGGTTACTCCTGGCTCTGCATTCAGAAATCATTCCTGATGGGCTCAGGGACCATAGGGGATGTCAGGGATTGAACCTGGGTCAGCCGTGTGCAAGGCAAACACCCTAGCCCCTGTGCTATCGTTCCAGCTCCAGGAAACCAATTCTGTTATTCCTTTCTCTCCCTGAAAGGAATATCTTTAAAAATGAGAGAGGGAAGGAAAGGGGAGAGAGAAGAGAGAGAGAGAGAGAGAGAGAGAGAGAGAGAGAGAGAGAGAGAGAGAGAGAGAGAGAGAG